>JAZDUA010000729.1:505000-630849 GCA_038098605.1 Gryllus longicercus | reverse complement strand
GTGGTTCCATGGCGTAGTGGTAAGGCACACGGCGAGTTAATTCGAAAGATCTGAGTTTGAGTCTCGGTGCGGAAAAAATGCTGGTTGAAAACACTTTTGCAGATTCATGTAGTAGTACAATATTGCGTAGCAGTTACACCTAATTGCGAAGAATACATGTATTGTTGTAGCACCACAAGTTTGAGATAGGTTGCCTTGATTATTTTACTTCACCATGAACTGATATATGAGATGCATATTAAGGACTAAAAATATTTCTTAAGTCTTCAAAAGTAAAAAGGTTGAATTTTTTATGCATCATCCATCACAGTGTAATTTCCATACTTGGGTTGTTTAAAGTTCTTAAAATGAAATCATTTTGTACAATTGTAGAACCGTTGGAATTGCAGGGTAGTGATTCTACACTCCACACTGTCTAATAATTCCAAAGAATTTCTAAAATTAAATGTGATGAAGGGGTACTAAAATAACGCGATGAAGGTGTACAAGATGCAATATTAAAAGAAATGCTTCATAAATCTGTTGCAAATGTCATGTAACGAGGTGATTTGGTACCTTCGCTGCATTTAAAATTCTCGCTAATATTGTGACGCAAACTGGTGTCTGAAGCTCATTGGATAAGTCGGATACGATGTGCAAAAGCCTCGTGAGTGGTTTCCACCCTAAAGCAAACGATTCGTTCCTCTATTTCGCTTTAGGGAGTTTGTGCCCCTTCGAACGTTAAAGTACTATCGATCTTTTGCTCATGCGCAGTTCAAGTTTCGCGCCATTTTAGTGCATCTGCGCATGCGTAGAAGATCGATATTGCTGATGCTATAGCTGGCAAAAAACTCCCTTTTATTTCGCTACATTTATCGATCAAAGAGCGCTCTTGTAGCCTTCTTGGATCGATCAGTTCATAATCGAGTAATCGAATGTGTTGAATCCGATTGCGTCTTTGACAGCGCTGACTATTTGAAAATGTTTGGATTAAATTAGATGGGTCTCAAGGTTGTTACTGTGATCTGGTGACATTTTGAGCAGTTTAATGCTGTTTTTGAAACACCTTATCAGAGAAGTAGGTAATGTAGTTTGTTAACTTTTTATTTGATTCTTTTGTAAGTATTTCAGTGCAAGATGTTTCCGTTGTTTGGAGATCTTGAGCAGTATCGTTGATAATCTCTTATGTTTAATTTCAAAATTTCTGCATACTTGGACAGTGAAATGTGAGGGCAATGCTTTTCATGCGAGATGTGACTTGTTAAGAAATTATTCAGTATTAAAAGCCAAGTATTGACAGAGGGATGCTCGAGATGATAACATTGGTAATTAAACATACAGTCATTGCAGAGATTGTTAACGGAACTGAGAGAATGGACGGGAACATCATGAAACCTGTGTGCAGTAAATTACTCGTAGATATAATGTTCCGAAAGTAGCTGCAGTGGTGGAACTGAAACTGAGCCATGGGGTTCTTCATTTTTAAACAGTCATTATTTAAATCTCAGTTTTTTTTAGAAAAATATTTTGCAAAGGGGCTCATAAATTAATAAATTGAGTATTGTGAAAATATTCTAAAAAAGACTTACCTTTCAAAATGTTTTAGAACTTGAATTATATCCATCATGAAGGCATACCACCATAAAACAGGATTCCGAAGAAACTTCTGAAAGGCATGCAAAGACTCCTGAGTCACCAGTCCTGAAAGTAGATGATCAGTTCAAACTTCTACGACCATCAAAAGAACTCCTGTATTATAGGAGAAAAATGATGCAAGTAAGCAAAGAATTTCAAGAAATGGTTGCAAAGGTTGAAAGGTTAGTTTTGTAGTTTATTCATTTGAATAAATACATCAATTTTGCATTATTAGCATATATATTAAAAAATGTATTATTTTGTCAGTTTTCTGAGATCTACACGTTAGAAAGTTAAATTTTGTATGGGTATCTTATTACTACATTTTAATCATATATTTACCGGGTGATATTGTTTGGGGTGTAGTGTGCTGACTTCGCAGTCGGGAGGCATGTGTTGAATCCCGGTGATCCTGACTGGGTTTTTTGTGGTTTCCCTCGGTCATACAGGCAATAGATGGGATGGTTTCAAAAAGGCCATGATAATTTCTAATCATAATTTTTTATTAATTTTATGATAATACGTAAATTTTGTTAATCCGAGAAGGAAGAGGGAAGTTCTTGCGTGCCCTTCCTCCTTGCATCAGCCCCTAATGTCAGAAAATAATAGCTGATAAATCTTATTATGTATGTTTCATCTAGTACTAAGATGTATACGCTAGAATAGAGTATACTATCTAGTATAGATGTATACGTAAGAAAAAATGAATGTTTCGTTAGCAAAAGTTTGTATTCTCTGACATTGTTCTGGTTACAACTAAGGTGCAACGGTTTTTTATTATAACAGTTCTGACTTCTATGTCCTCTGAAAATCATAAATACTGGGATCTACCAGATTTTAGTATGAGTAGTTATGAATGTATGTGGAAATTAAATGTTAGGATCATATGATAAGAGAAAACTTGCGGAGATGGGAAGAACACACTTGCACATACTCACACTCGCAAATATATTGAAGATGCAGTAGGCTATTAATTGTGATTTACAAGAGTAAGTTAAGTGATACATCATTAAAAAATATGCCTTGTTTCTTTGCTTCACTCATTTTAAATGCCAGTAGTAACGTTGTTGGTACAATATTCAGTCCAGACTGTTTAAAACTAATAAGATTCATAAGCAAGACCCGTTGCATTTGTAAATTATAAATAAACAAATATTGTCTAATTTGTAATGTTTGGATGAAATTCAACCTTTTCTTTCATTAAAGAGTCATTGTGAGTGGTAACAAGAATTACCATAGCCATACGAGTACAAGATTTTATTACTTTTGTTTTTATTTGTTTCTGTATGTAGACCTATTTGATGCTGAGTAAGTGTGATATTTTTAATTATTCTAAAGTTGCTGGGAATATGGTAATTTTATGTTAAATAGATTGAATGCATTACATAAAATAAATATATTATGATGAATATATTAAATATTTTATATCTATGTTAAAAATACAGCCAAAAATGTGATTTGGGCTACTACACTATTATTTCAGAATAATTTATTAATTTCAGCAAGCCCTTAATTTCAGAATAATTTCTATGAATTGAAGTTTTCGATATTGTAGATGTAAAAATGTTTGTGAAGAACATCATCAGTTAGAAGTGGAACTCCAAAAACGACACCATGAAGTTATTCAATTGCAAGAAGCTGTCAGCGACCTTCAAGTACATCTATATCAGGAACGTGAACAAGTTTTGCGATTATATGCTGAAAATGACCGCCTTAAGGTAACTTTCTAATAAATATGAATGTTTAACCGTATTTCTAAATTAGATGTTTCAGCTTCTGGAGGTTATTTCATACGGTAAAGAATTACACAGATAAAATTTGTTTTATTTGTCTTATTTTGATAGTTTTGGAGTAGTTTAAAATTATTTTTAATTATGTTAGTCAGATTTTTAGTAATACAAGTTTAATTTTTAGACATTTGTAGATAAGTTTAGTTTTACTTAAATATCAATTCATTATTTCCTATGTTAGTATTAGTTTCACAAAGGTTTACTGTTTTTTATTTGAGTTCAAAGACTCAAATGTCTTTCTATACTATATTGTTGTAAGAGATAGATAGTGCTGTAGCATTGGTGTTACGGTTCATTATCAGTTTCAGTTATATAGAGTACAATGTAAATGTAATCCTTAATGGTTAAAGAGTTTGTTTAGCTCAATAATAAAATTGTTAACCAAATCCAGATTCTATTTGGAATTTACAGTGGACAGTGAGGTTTCATCATATTAGTCCAGTGTTTCTTCCTTTCATTCCACCTTTCCTCCTTAATCACCTACCTCATTCTCATAGTTCTCATTCATTCATTCTCTTTAGTGCAGTACATCAGGCACTGCTGACTAGAATAATTTGTCTTTCTTTAAGGGCTCACTATTTTCACATGGCAACACCGAACATTACATGAAAAAAAGTCCTAGAAATAAAGTAAGCATTCATAATATAAACTGTATTATACTTTGACAAAATTGCAGATTCGTGCTCTTCAAGATAGAAAGAAAATAAACTACCTCTTGTCCATGACATCAACATCAGAAAAAGAATTAAATTTGATTTGCACAAGACCTTGGAGAACTGTAGTACTTCAAAAAGGAACTTCTGCTTTTCCGAATAATTCATCATCTGCTAAATTATCAGCTTCCTCTGGTAAGAATTTTATTTGTTTTTGATGTTTTTTGTTGTTTATTCCACCAGAACATTGTTTTAAATTAAAATTTAAAAAATTTTGCTAATTTATTATTAACTTTAATAGTTCCGGTCATTTGAGACAAACAGAGAGATTATTTCTTGTCACTACTTTTTATTACATTCTTGGCTATTCGGGATGAGCTGTGTCTCGGTCGATTGTGCTGACGTTTTGGCCATCTTGCTGAGGCCTTCTTCAGAGCTATACTGATGGCAGAACAATTGACCGAGATATGGCTCATTCTGGATAGCCAAGAATGTGTTGACTCCGGCTGCGGAACCCTATGAACACACTACTTTTTATTGTTTTCTTTCTACAAATAGGCATTGTACATTTACATCATTTACTTATAATGTAGAACTTCATGTCCTGTTCTCCCCACCCAAACCCCACTCTCCCTCTCCCCCCTTTCTCGTATTCTTCAAACGGTTTTCTTATATTATTATATTTCTCCAAAGTTTTCCTTTTCACAGACCTTTCTGCATGATCTTAGTCTTTTCTTATTTCCTTTCTTGTTTTTTATCTTTTATTTTTTTCTTTCTATTTTTTCTCTTTTTATTTTCCTTCTTTTTTGTACTTGTCATTTTTCATAGATAATTGGGCTACAAATTTAATCTGCCATGTTATTGTCCTTTGTGACCAATTGTTCTTTTCTGGCTATCCCAAATGTGCATAGTTGGTATCGCTGTGTAATAAAAGCAATTTACACCAACACTCTTGAATTTAATTGGTATGTTCTTGTTTCCATTGTTGGCAGCATCTGAAAAGCAAACAAATGCTGGTGACATCGATGCTTTAATATTGCAAAATAAAGCTTTGTCAACTCAGTTAGAGGAACAGACACGTCTCTTTCAAGATAATTATCACACGTTATTGAAAGATCGTGAATTACTACGTGAAGAAGCTTCTACACAGTTTGAACAATGTCAAGAGAAAATTTCTAGTCTTACTTCTAAGTAAGTAAACATTCATTCAATAAGAGCTGCCAGTAATATCAGGAGATGAGAGAAAGCCTTTTGAAGTGGGTTCGTCCACACCCTGACCGGGAGGATGCAGACAAGGCTTTCAGGTGTTCTTTTGTGCATTTTACCTATCTTGCTCACCATTTCAAGTCACCTTTCACACCTTCACACTTTATCCTCTTTTCTTCTTCACTGGTTCCGAAACGCTGAATGCCCACCAAGTGTTTGCTGTTAAAGGCAACCTGTCAGAGGGAATGGGTGTTCTGATGTTGTTTGTTTCTCATTTGCTTGCTTGGTGCTACTCTTCTGGTTCATGGAGTACATTTATTGCATAATTAAATTTTATCATGTACCAATACACTGGCTTTGGCCTTGGCTTCATCTCAACACGTGATCGGACTAGATCTCTGACTGATCTACAAGGTGAAGGCATTGCCATTTTGTCCCTCCTATGTGTGGTGGGGGGAAAATTCATGCCACTCCCTACTGAGGGTGTATGAAAACCGGGCAAAATACTGAGACATTTTTTAGACATAAAAAAAGGGGAAATTATTCCAGAAGTATTTTCTCTGTGTGAATTTGTATTATTATAGTATGTATCTGATTCTTTAAATATGCACTGAATATTGTTGCCATATTTCACAATTCCACTTTGACAACCCGGACTGTTAGCATTTGAAATCAACCCTTCATTATTAATAAAATATGAGAGTTGAAGTATAAGTCATGGCAACCTTTTTTTTTTTTTGTCAGAATATGAGCACAGGTAGAAAATGTGAAATATACACATGAAAGGGCAAGGTATGAATTAAGTGCGAGGACATTTAACAACACATCAACATTCTGATAGCGCTGGAGGTTATTCTTTAAAGGAAGGGTACTTGATGACCTTCATCTGTTGTTCTAATCAAGTATTTTTAGTCAGTCGTTGAGTAGGGTCTTTTACACAGATCGTCCTCTTTGACCAAATGTCCTCTTTTATCTTGACATGTCCTCCTTTTTATCCTTTTGTCCGGAGTCCGGGCGAAGTTTTTAAAACTCACAATGTGTCCTCCTTTTTGTCATTTATTTGTTTGAGAGCTCAGTATTTTCAAATTATTTATTTCGTCTCATATTTACGCTCATATTCCTGTAAGTTCCTGCCCTCCTTTTCTTTGATAAGGATCTGGTCACCCTATTGTTGAAACAATTGCATGTTAGACTGTATTAACATTATTCTGTTGTTTATTATAATTGTGTTGTTTTGTATTTCAGACTTAATGAAGCACGGACAAAACTATGTGATACAGTTAAAGAAATGCTATTAATAAAAGAAGAAAATCTGAGAAATGAGCTTACATGGACAACTGAACGAGATATGTTTTTGAAAACCATTCAGAAGCAAGATTCAGGTGTTTCTTCTTTTGATCATAGTATAAAAGGAGATGGTCGTTCTAAAAGAGGAGATAGAATCACCTGTGAACTGCGCTTGCTGAAGGTTTGTAACATTTTTCTCTTTTGTTCAACGTGTGTTTAAAGCATGGACAAATTGCTCTGATTTTATAATTTTTACTTGACACATTTAGGGTCAATATATCGACCTTACTACAGAAACTGATGTTGTGAATTAACTTAACCTCTGGTGTCCATTCACTCCTTCAGTAGATCTAGGATTCTTTGTGCATTCACCTGTTGAGGTAGGTCTGTTCATGTCCTGACAGGTGCAGGGAAGGCTCTCAAGTATTCGTTTGTTTCACCAGTCATCTTTCTTCTCCCCATCATTCATTCTCCTTCTTTTATAATACCCTGTCTCTTTTCTTCTTCCCCTTCCATTTCACTGCCCCCCCCCCCCCCCCCCCAGGTGATCTGTGTCAGAGGGAATGTGTGTCCTGGCGGTTGAGTGACCTGTTTGTTTCCCAACTACTCCCCTTGTGCTACTTTCTTCATTGCATCAAGGAATGCGTTGCTAATGTTTCTTAGGGTACATTCCTTGTAGGTTTCAATACACCTGCTTTGGCTGTGGACTCTTCTAGATGAAGGTTCAGAAGTCAACTCACTCCCAATCAATTGTCTCAGACAAGGCATTGTACTGAACTCTAGGACGGAGCGGGGTGATCCACGGCAGGGCAGCGCTATGTTATCCCCCCACTATATCCCTGTGGCAACCCTGGCACTCCAACAGAGTGCCCCCTTGTTGAGCTCGTGGTAGGTGGGGACCAATTGGGAATGAAACTGATATCCTTTCTATGGATACCAAACCTTTACCCCCCCCCCTCTTCCGTAAGCAAGAGGAGGGTTGTGACATTGTCAATCTGAATAGTGTATTTTGTCGGATAGACCAACAAAGCACTGTTTCCTCATCATGTGTAGGAATGATTGTGAAACAATGAAAAGTGTAAGTGCTATTAAACTCACCAGAGAAATAGAAAAAAATGGCAAGTTTCAGGCAGTAGTTTGCCAGTGAAACAGCACAATTCTGTTTGAATGCTGTACTGATGAGCATATGAAGAAAATCTCTGATCTAAAAGAAATTGCCGGCTGCAGGTGCATGTGTCCACCCACCCGACCTTAAACCTCTGTAAGGGTGTGGTGAATTATGAAGATTTTGCATCAGAATGGAAGAAGACGTAAAAGCCTTTTAGCCCGAAAGCGTGACTGACATTTATAGGATCTAGCAGAGAGTGAATGGGGTACTCACCCCTATCTCAACACTGATACTGACCTTCGATCATCCATCTCTGCTAGAGAAAATATTGTGTAGTTATTACAATCTGTGTCAGGCAGTATGTCACCAAATCCTCTGCGCTGCTTTAAATGCCAGAAGTTCGGCCATATGCAGTCCCGTTGCACGAGTGCCGCAGTGTGGGTACATAGTGAAAAGAATTGTATAATGATTCAAACTGCTCCGCATATCCGCGTAAACTGTTCTGGAAATAACCCATTGAACTCGAACCAATGCCCCCGTCTTCTTGAAAGGGGAGATCCAGAAGATTGGGTCTCGGGGAAAGTTTCCTTTCCCGAGGCACAATGTCGATACCAGACGCCTAACCCTGTAAATATGGACACCAGGGGTCACCAGCAAAAGACTTCAAAATGTGAAACCCAAACACCAAAAGTTGGCTCACAGAGGTAACTGCGCAAGATGCGCAATACTGGCGAAAGCACATTTTCTGTGGTTTCGAACACTTTCTTGTTGGTTGATTTGGCCCTCGCCCCTCTCCCACACCCCTCTCCCTTCCTCCCCCCTCCTCTCCCTCTCCCCGTCCTCTCCCCCTCCCCTCCCTCTCTCCCTCCCCCTGTCTCCCTCATCTCTCTCCCCCTCTCTCCTGTGTGTGTGCGCGCGTGTACTGCCCTTGGTGACTTGCATGGCAGTGACCACTTCCCTATTCTCGTCGATTACGATATTACTGACCTCACTGGCTAGTCCACCGAGCTGACTGGGAAATATTCAAGGAGGAAATACGGATATTGGAAAACTGCCCAAACAATATCGATGCTATGGTTGCCCATTTTAGTGATGCTGTTCTTAACGCGGCCTCAATTACCATTCCAAAGTCATCGGGTCCCCCACGATATCCTTCCGTACCGTGGTGAAAGCAGACTGTGCCACCGCGGTGTATGATCGGAAGCGGGCACTGGCAAAGCTGACTTGGTTTCCAACTATGGATAATCTGATAAATTATTAAAGGTCCCTAGCCAGAGCTAGAATGACCATATGGAAAGTAAGGCTGCATCCTGGAGAGCTTACATTTCATTACTCCTTTGCCGTACGGCCCCTAAAAAAGTGTTGCAATAGGTTCAACAGATCGATGGAAGACTTCCTTCGCTGCCTGTCTGAAGGCTTCTGGTTTCTGGAAATCTTCTCACCGCACAAGGAGATATACTTGAAGAATTGGCCTCTCACTACGAGCATATCTTCAGCTCTTTTCACTACTCTCCTTGCTTTCTGTACCAAAAGAAGAATGGAGAACTGCAGATTAGGTTTGTCGAGTGACGTGGAGGAAGATTACAATGCTCCTTTCTACATGGATGCATTTTCATGTGCCCTCACTTATGCGAAAGTTTCTGCTCCAGAACCAGACCAGATATATAATCAAATGCTTAAAAACCTTTATTGGAAAACTCTTTTTCTTTTCTCCTCTCCATTTTCGACCTGATATGAGTTGAACATGACATGCTTAGGATTTGGTGTACAGCTATTATTGTTCCAATTCCAGAAAGGAAACGACAGAACAATCCCTTCAAGTTACCGCCCCATCTTGCTCACAATCTGCGTGTGCAAACTTAAAGCGAATGGTAAATACACATCTGGTCTGGCTCCTCGAACAAAGGAACCTATTTACACCTTTTCAACATAGTTTTAGGAAGCACAGGTCAACCATGAACCACTCGTACCACTTCTGCTACGACAACACACATTTTTTGAGACGTAGAGAAATCATATGACACCACCTGGAGGTACGGCATTCTTGGGGCCTGAGGGAACAGCTCCCTTTGTTTCTAGTAGATTTTCTTTTGACTAGATCCTTTCGCGTTTGCCTTGTGGACCAGTTATCCTCAAGTACCAGTTAAAAGACAGTGTTCCCAGGGATCTATTCAGTGTTTCTCTGTTTGCCATTACTATCAATAGTATCGCATCAGTAATTCAAGAACCTGTGAAAGCATTGTTCTTCATTGACAACTTTGCCATATTTTGCTTCTCAAAGAGCATGCAAGTTATTGAGAGGCAGTTACAGCTTGTCCTCAACAAACTGCAAGAAAGGAGCGGTAAAACTGGATTGAAGTTCTCCATTTCAAAATCCATTTGCATGCAATTCTGCAGAATTCATAACCTCTAATCATCTTGATCTTTTGGGAGAGTCATCAACTTCTTGTTGAATTCACAACTTTCCTTGGCCTGGCGTTTGACAAGAGTTTAACATGGCAAAAGCATATTCAAAACTTGAAGATCTGATGTGTGTCACCATTGAACCTCCTTCGCACTCTTACTGATAGAAAATGGGGCCCTGACTGAGTATGTCTTTTGCACCGATATAGGATCATTATCCATCATATATTAGATTATGTGTCTATTGTTTTGGGTCAGTGTGTTCATCGACCTTCCGGCCATTCAATACTATACTCAATACTGGTATACAGGTCAGCACAGGCGCTTACCGCACAAGTCGCATTGAATGTCTCTTGGCTGGGGCTGGTAAACCATCCCTGAGCTGAAGGTGAGATATTGAAATGGGCTCCTAGGGTGCGAAGGTATCAGCTATAAATACTCCTTCACGCCAAGGAGTTCTTCACCCAAGTCACAGGACGTGCTACGCACTCAGACCGTTGGTACCCCAACCCCCGGGTATCTGTCTCTACATGCTTTTGCAGAAACTCAATATAAAATTTCCCATCCGTGTGAAACCCCCCGAAGTCTTCCTCCTTGGAAACTTCTACGGCCTAAAATAGATCTGACTTCTCCAAATCCTCAACTCCTTCTATTACATTTCCAGCGGAATTTCAGGAGACAAAATCCATTTATCCCGGCTATAACATTATACACTGATTGTTCCTCCCAAAATGGTGAAGTTGGATATGCTTGATACTGCCATAGTGTCACGCAGTCTTCGAAAAGACTCTTCGTGCAGCATTTATACTGCAGAGAAATACACACACTTGGAGGCACTTAAGTTCGCTGAAATTAAAGGAAGCAGCGATCTCCAGTGATTCAAAAGGCTTGCTAAAATCCATCTCCTACTTCTCTTCTTGTGACCTGCTGACAATGAACATTCTGGACCAAATTCATCATTTAGTGGTGCGTCGTTATAATTATTTTTGTTGTATCCCTGGCCACTTTGGGATAATAGGAAACGAAATTGCTGACCAGGCAGCAAAGCTCACCACGAACAAAACTGTGGTAGACATTCTCACAGTCCTAACAAATGATACCAAGCTGTTTATCAAACGCTCTATTCTCAGTGCGTGGCAGAACTCTTTATTTTATCCTCACGAGAATCAAGGATTCCATAAAGCCTTGGTCTTCGTCATCTCGTGGGTCTACACGTGAGGAGGTATTTCTGACATGCCTTCGGATTTGTCACTGCCATTTCTCCCACAGACATCATCTCTGCAGTGACCTACTTAGGCTAGTTGCGAGACGTATCTTACCGTGGAGTATGCTCTCCTGCACTGTTCTAAGGTAAGAGATAACAGGCATCGAAGGCATTACCTTTCTAACTCTCTAGCAGAAGTACTTGGAAATCCTCTCTGCACCCTCTTTAGCTCCTTACAAGAGGCTAACATTTACAGCATTGTCTGAAAGAGGAGGATTATGCCAGTTATTTGGCATTTATTTGGAGATTTTAAAGTGTTTATCTGGCTCTTCACCCTACCGCTAAACCCTTTTTTATAATTGAACACATTCATTTTCAGTTTTACTCACATTTTACTTTGCATTAAAAAAAATTTAGTGTGGTACTGCTAAAGTGCATACTGCTTTTAAAATAATTTGACACAAGCAGCTAGCGCCGTTAAACCTTCATCATCATCATCACCACCATCATTGTCCATCCATTCCCTGATTGTGAGAGGTGCTTAAAATTGACATGAAAACAGGTAGGACAATTAAGTTAACACTATCAAAATGAACCATTTAGGGGATTTATGTCTGCCCTGTCTCCTATGCAGTAGGCCTGGTGTCCATTCCACCACATGCTCTTGTTGTCCCCATCTCTTCTTTACCCTTCCTCACTCTCTTCTGCTTATAGGTTGGTATATAGTGCTAAATTTGGTAGTCGGTTATCTTTACTATTTCCATGTGTTTCAGTCTTTCCTTTGATATTTCTTTATATCTTCACGTATGTTCTGCCCCTTCAGTCTTTTTCTGATCTCTAAATTTCTTTGTATGTCTAGCGTTGTTACTCCAGATGTTTCTTTTTCACATTATTAGCGACGGCGATTGTGTAACAGTTAGCATATCGGGCTATTATATTCAAACCCAATCAAAGCTGTGATTTTTAAAGGACGAAAAATCCTTCTTACGCCTTCCTTCGGAGGGGAGGTAAAGCTGGCTGTCCCATGTTAGTAGATTTACTGCATATAAAAGATCCTCAAGCCTAAATGAAATCTCTGAGCTAAATTCAAAAATCTCCTGTTTTGTCGCCCAAGAAATACCTCCTTTCTCCACTAGTTGGTGAAAGGAGTGTAACGAAATTTGCGTGGTCAGACGGAAGAGCAGGCCTCAAGGCCTGAGTCTCACCATGCAAAATAAGGCAACTCAATTCAATTATTGGTCACTTACTCCTTTTTTTCCTTTTAAAACGTATAAGGTGACATATTTATTTGTACCCATGGATGTAAATTACATAAAGAAATTAGTGAGTGAGAGTAAGTGGAGTACCATTTTCACAGTAGCATCCAGTCATATTTTACATACTAATGGTGATACCAAAGATGCTAAAAATAAAAACAGGAACATATAAAATGTTATTTAGAGAAATTATAGGGAATTTTATCCTCTTTCATTTCATATCAGGTTAACATTTACGAAAAATTGATTGTTGTTGTTAATTAATTTATTTATTACGATGACGACGGGAACACGAGCTCAATGACGACGAACGAAGGTGGGCGCCTCACAGCATTAGGAATGCTGAAGTAAGTTTATCTCACTTCTCCGGGGATGATGGAATGTCACCAACAAATGGATCCGCGAGTGTGAGGACGTCAGCGAGCTCCTGAATACAGAAAATTATATATGCGAAGCGCATGCTGCAGGGGTCCGCAAAAAAATTCATGTCGTCGCAAAAGACGTCCAATTGGAATACGTTGCGACCAGTTGCGTCAACGTAGTTGGGCGGCCAACCAAACAGGACAATAGTACGGATACTCAATGAGGGACATTGCGCACAAGGGGAAAATGGAAGAAAAAGCGTTGGGGAAGAAACACTTCAGTTGGAAACAGTGTTGAGTAAAGAAGAACAGAAGGAAAGTGGAAATTCCGGCAACAAGGAAACGAAGAATGAAGAACGACAGACTGCCATCCATAAACGGTGTTTAATTGTGGATCTAAAGATCACGAGAGATCTGTGTGTCCGTACGACGAGCCGAAATGCTTTAAATGCAACAGATTCGGGTATACTTTTCGCAGATGCTCGAAGAGAGGGGAGGTAGGTTGTATCCACTCGAGCGAGGACAAACACATTGGTTTTCTGCCAATCACAATGAAATAATGAAGTGAAGTGTCGTGCTCTAATGGATACCGGGAGTGATGTCAAACTGACAGTGAGACATATACAAGGAAGTGGGAGGCCCAACTCTGAAGACGACACGATTATTTACGGGATTTGGAAACGCCACAGTGAAACCCATGGGGATGGCAGAATGGAAGGTCGACATTGGTGGCGAGACTTTTAGTACTCCATTGTACGTCGTACCGGCGAAAACCAGGAATGCGGAATTAATCGTAGGTCAGGAATGGTTGAAGGATGCGGAGGTGACAATCAAGCGTATTGCAATCATGGCAGACCCGAATGCAAAGGCCCCAGTTGATAGCGTCTTAGAGCTTAGTGTTTTGGAATGCACGGCAATGCCCGAAATTGACACTCCTGAACCCTGTAAATGTGAGGTCGAACAACTGGTTTCGCACTACAAACCAGAGACGGATGTGAAGGCTAGTTACATGCTGTAGATTAACTTAAAGGATGAAGAGCCGATCAGCTTACGACCAACGAGATTGACCCCGAAGGAAAGATGCATCGTCAATTAGCAAGTCGAACAGTGGCTAAGAGACTGTGTAGTAAGACCAAGCGCAAGTGAGTATGCCAGCGTTGATCGAGAGGGAACAAGATTAAGAGGAACGACTCCAGGTGATCAAACAGCTAGTGATTAAATAACAGTACAAAGATTTGGTAGAGGACATTTTAGAAGCCGCGAAGGTGTTTGAAGAAGAAAGAAACGCCCTGAGAGCTGTCGCAATGAATATTTTAAAAATTCAGCACGAAAGTAAGACCACGCATGACAAAGCAGTCGCAGCAAAAGCTGAGGGAGAGGGGTCATGACGGTTATGAAGTGGTTGGGGTCGGCAGTGAAGAGGAAGGCCCACGAATTGCAACGACAGCCGCTGGTCACATGAAGCCTATTGAAGTTCCTTCGGAGGCAGAGTGTGGGATTAACGATTTATGAGCTGACGTGGCAGTGCAAGTTATATGCTCTCTGGTAAGAGCTAGAGGGGTGGTAGACCTGGGAAGGAAGGGACTGTAGATAGATGTGACGGAGGTGCATGTGGTGATGTGTCATTTTCACAAGTGTCTATTGTTTGGTGTACACTTTTAGGTTGTCAATAAACCAACATTTTGAATTTATGTTCGTCACTGAATAAACCCGATCCCTTTATATTATATATATATATATATATATATATATATATATATATATATATATATATATATATATATATATATATATATATACACACACACACATACAGTTCCCCCTCACTGAGAACTTCAGCGGATGGAAGCATAAGAAACCGTTCTGAAGGTCACTCGCGTGCTCTTTCGTCTGAGGGCTCTGCCTACACTCATTCTCCACTTCCCTCCCCGCCGCAAGCGGCCTTCTCCTCGCAATATGACCGCTCCCAGCTCGCGAGCGGTGACAGCCGTTCTGCCTCTCAGACTATAGTTAAACAGACATGCATTATGACTATAGCATCTATGAGTACGTCGTTGATTCGCCGTGCCCCGATACACTGCCTTTGGCTTCGGCCTCGCTTAGACCGCCAGTCAGGTGCTAATCTACTCCGGATCGATCGACTTGAACTAAGTCTTTGGTTGAACTCCATGAAGCGTGTGGGGTATCATGTGTACCCTCTCTATTGTGAAACGAGGGAAAATCCACGCTCTGTGATTATCGTTGTGTCAGCCCTGGCACCCCAATGGGGTAACCCCTTGTTGGGCTCCGTGGTGGGTGGTGACCACGAGGATGAACCGCCTACCTCTGTGGATTCCAAACCCTCCCAATGGCCTCCTCGTCTAGGACGAGGTGACTTAATGAAATGAACGTCGACATACACATCTTATTTTGGAAAGAAATTGACGACAAGCCTTCAAAACCAAGTTTTTCTTTCATACTACTACGTAGGATAGAGACGTTATGTAATGCAGCAGCGAAAAGCTGCGCTTTGGACAAAAAAAACTCGTTTTGGGAGGCCTTGATGACGAAAAGGGCGCTCATTCTGTAGTAAATTATATCCTCTAATTCCTTGTGTAGTCGAGATTATACGTTTGTGTATCCTTCATACCGAAAAATTAGTTTACTGCAAAATGTCAGTCTGTGAACAACGCTAGCTCCTAACTGGTTCACAGAATTTTAATTTTCGAAACTTGCAAATGTTCATCGTTCTACTCATCAGGGTACTCACCTCCACCTCAATGCAGACCCACACCTTCGGCAGCCGGATACACAGTATCTCATGTGGGTTTTTTTAATCTGTGCGAGTTTGGCAGTCGGAGCGGAATCATGTGTGTTCCGTTCGACCATGGCCAGCGACGATACATGAGGAATTCATGTGTGGTCGATGGCAAGGATTCTCACGATTCCGAACTCACGACCAAGGTCACAGTATGTCGAATAATGGGATGATTATACTACACGTTTAAATGAACGCCCATTTAAATATTCTTGAAAGGAAATGGCTTAAACTAGTGGCGCTCCAACAGCACGTCCTGTCTCTTCTGTCCGACCACGCACATTTCGCGACGCTCTTTTCGCAATGTAGTGGGGAAAGAAGGTATCACGTGGGCGTGGAAACAGGCGGTTTGAACTTAGCTCAGAAGCGTCTTTTAGCTCGTGCCTTACGAGCTCGACCATCTGGCCGGACACAAATACATTTCATATATATGCGATGAAAACAACATAACACTACAATATTTGAAGTTATGAGCAGTTGCGCGGCTCCGCACGCAAGAAAATCAATGTCTTGAAAAGTACAGTAAATTTACAAAGTGCGAGCCAAGGAAGTTTACAAATTGCGATCCACCCATAACTGCGTGTAGCACACTCGCCTGTTCTCCCAAAGGAAGTTTTTCGAGGTCAGATCCTCCACAACACAATCAGTTTCTCCTCTGGCCGGCAACAATCACTTTTCCTGGTTGCCTGGCCCACGGAGCGGGCGAAGGGCGTCCGCCCACTTTTTAATTGGAGCAGCGCGCCATTTCATTCCTCTGCCGCCGGGGGCCTTGTTCAGCCAACGAGGACGTTTACGAGCGCATTGGCTGATGCGTGTAACGCGTAGAACGCGATGAGGTTGTTTCGCACTATGACTCTTCTCAGGGCGGCTAGTATTTCAGAGGACAGTTAAAAACTGTGTAGCGTACTCGGAGCGTTTTCTTGAACTCTCAGATCCCTACCCTAAGTACATTACATTATGTTTAATTATGAATGCAGGTAAGAAAGGGCGGTTTTTTTTGTTTTGTTTTTTTTGTTTTTTTTTTTGTTTGTTTGTTTTTTGCAAGAAGTGATAAGATATTTGCTTCATTTCATAAACATTATTTGCTAAATAAATCAGCAAAATGTTTTGGCTATCATCGCTTATCGTGTCCTACATGAAGGAATCGACATACTGCCACAAGAAGATGGAGAAAGATTATTTGAATTACTACAATTCCCCACTGAGCTCAGGATAACATGCACAAATAGTGAAGTTACATTTATTCCCAGAAGGAAAAGAAGGGGCCATGTTAGCATTTGTTCAAAGGGCAAAATCCTTATCAATCATGAGTCATGTAGCCCTTTTCCCTCTAATGTCCAGTCACCCCAACGTAAGACATGATCCTTGTTGATCCGGGTTGAAGCCTGAGCCATTATGGTTCTACCCTTACTAGACTTCTTCATAGTGAACATTTGCCTTTTTAACCCATCACCAGGTCAACTTTGACACTACTTACTCGAGTCATGATAGCAACTGTTGACTGATAAGTCAGTTCTGCCACGACCCTCTCTAGGTATCAGCTTAGGTGGTTACCTGACACCATTTTGGTTAGTACAGCCTATATCATTCCCAAGACAAGGATATTTATCACTTAAACCCATATCATTCCGTTGATTTCCATTGCGAAATATCTGCCTAGAGAGGAGGGTTATCCACCTTCCAAGAGCCTCAGGCTTAGCAGCAAGTCTGGAAGAAGATCTGTACTTACATTCCAGTAGTCTTGTCAAAAAGCCCTTTTCCCATATGTGTATTGAAGGGGATTGTTACAGTTTTAGAATGTTTCGAAAACTGATTTAACGGAAATCCACACAGAAAGAGTACGAGTGGCCTTGGGTGTAAGATCTTGCGAGATTCATCTTAAATTCAGTACCTGATTCACATCATACTTCATGAACTTGGCGGTAGTGGTAGTAGAAGTAGCAGCAGCAACAACACTAAAATTGAACTGTCAATAATGCAGACTACAATCTTCACATTGCATCTCCATGTTAATGCACACATATTTCCACATGAACATTTATGTTTACCTGCATATTGTGCATATTGTGACCACACATATCTCCCAGTCCCAAATTTAGAATTATCATTGGTCAGAATCTTGATAACGGTCTCTGTATACAAAGAGTTGAAATGGCGCACACATGGTATAAACGTTGTTGTAGGAAATTGTACAGAAAATGCTTTTTTTTTATTTGAATCCATGAGAAAGGAGTTATTTATCTCAAATAAAAAATTTATCAATTTCATTTGGTTAATATTTGTTTCTAGGATGAACTCAGCCAAAGAGAGCAAGTCATATCTATGTATCAGGAACAATGTAATCTTCTTGAAGAAAAAGGATCTACGCTGCAGAAACATCTAGAAGTTCACAAAGCACAGTGTAAGGTAATAAAACCATTGTACGCTTTGATTCTACAAACTTCATTTTAGTACTTTATTGTTTTTTAAAATTATATTCTGAAGGTTAATCCAGATCATAGGCAGACCTACATAGTTTGGGGAAGTATTATGTATGAAATGTAAACCATAGGGGCATATCTAGAAAGTGTGGTGGGTGCAATTCTAGTTCGGATCCCACCTAAATAATTTTGAAAGAATAAAATTTAATAGTGAAATTGAATATATATATATATATATATAAATAAAATAGGATTTCAAAATAACTCTTAATAATACTTGCATATGCTTATTCAGATAATATGAAACCAATTGATTTTACAATTTTTGTTTGTCTGAGGTAATCTCTGGAACGACTGAACTGGTTTCAATGCAGTCAATGCAAGAGAAAAGTTACGGAATGTGTGTGTGGTTTTTTCTTTTTCTTTTTTTTCTTTTTTCTTTCTTCTTCTTCTTCTTCTTCTTCTTCTTCATTGAGAGTTCGTGATTACAATTTGAGGAAATAAAAGTCAAAATTATTACTTGAAATTTGCCAGAGTGTGTAACAATGCATGTGTTTACAGCTACCCATGGCAATGAATCGTAGCAAATACAATAGAATGTGATGGAATTAATATGTTCTAATTGATTGGATTAAATTGAGTAAAATTAGTAAAATGCATTGACTTCAGAGGGGAGGAAATGACCTCTGGAGCCTTCAAAGATGTGCCACTGTCAAAACATTTCTTGAACATGTTTCTCTCTCCATACTGTTGAATACTTGAGTTTGTGAACAAACATAATTTGTTATGATAACTAGACATCGGGTGTGAAGGCACCAAACCCTTTAGTTTTAACCGCAACAATGGCATTACAAATTAAATAAGCAGGAAAAAGGCAAGAGTAAGTCTTGAAATAAGAGGAGGGAAAAGCGCTAATCTACCTTCATGCAAGAATATCTAAAATTGGTAGAACATTGAAAATAATATAAAATAAGGAAAAATGAATTAATTTATTACCTTGTGGGAAAAATTACACAGGTCAACACGGATTTCCCTTTCTTGATTTTGACACCGGTTTTATACAGGTGTCCCGCCAACTATAAACCACTCCCATAACTTCTATGCAGTTTTCGCTCAACATTGTGGAATTATAGGGCAAGTAATTGCTGTAGAGAAATTATCCATAATAGTTTTAATTTCTGAGAATTTTAATCATCTTTGATTTTTTAAATATAATTGTATGAGGTGATTCCACTTTGTGGCCAAATAAACTAAAATAACTATTTTTAGCACTTCTCTAGCTGCATCTAATGATTTAAAGTAAGGAAAGATTCCATTGTTGTATATGCTATTGAAGGAAGTTGAAGTTGCAAGTGCATTGTAAAAGAAAACATTCCTGAAATCTACTCAGCTGTGCAGCTAGTGAGATTTAGAAGTGCTGAAATGTGACTGTCATATCAGTTGTGAAAAGAGACAGTTTCATTGATGTGAATTGATTATTATTTGTTTTGGGTTAGTAGCGACTTTTAAGAATAGGGTTAGTTAATTTTATCCTCTGATGCTTTATTTTGTGTTATGTGTTGAAACAGTACTAGTAGAATGTCTGAGAGTGAATGTGAATGTATTTTAAAGGAGAGAACAGACAGCGTCAATATGACTAAAATAACAAAAGAATGTAGGCTGAAAGTGGAGGAGTTTGTGAACACCAAAAGCAGGTTAGTGGAACAAAAGAAAGGACCCAATTGAAGCTATAAAAGAAGCACTTCATGATGTTACACAATGAGCAAAAAGAACATTTATTCATTCAGTTTACAGCGGTATGGCTAAAAATGAACAAGACACTTTTCTAATGGGCATGATTGATCACCATGATGTCATTCATCATAGTCCTAAAAATGAAGAATCCAATAAATTTTCATCCTCTTTGAATTTCTTTGCATTGAAAGAGGGAATTCGAACAGAAGTATGCTGCAATGCTCTTCTTACCGATATCTAGCAAACTGCTTTTAGGCACTTCTCTTTTAGCGAAGATTCAATGCGATATGATATGTGACGTAAACATGATAGCCACAATAAAATACCACAATACCACATTTAATTGATGTTTCAATTCTTTTCCCAAGAAAACCTTCCATTATTTTACTAGGTCAGTGACATATCTGGAAGCTGGCTTGGCATGTAAACGAATGATATGGTAATAGAAAAGCATCTTGATCTTAAAAACAATTAAATATGAGTATTAGTAGTATTTTTTGAACTATTACAAAGAAAACTTTGGATTTTGATTTCAAGCCTCAGTTCAGCATCTGTTCAACATGTGAGGGTCATAATATCAAGGTTAAATCTCCAATACCAAATGAAATGCAAAGTGTTCTGCAGGAACTGAGCTAATAGTGCACAAAAAAAGAGCTAATTTTATAAAAAAATTAATGAAGCTGCTGAAATGTGTATGAACATGAATGATATCGTTGGTATAGTTTTCTATTATTTGCAGAATCTTCCTTTACCTTGTATACCCATACAAGGTAAGTTATACTTGAGAAAACTGTGTCATTATATTTTCTGTGTACATAGGCAGGGGAAATGAAGAAGCAATATTCCACACATGCCATGAAGGGGTAGCAATAAAAGTCCCTGATGAAGTTTCTTCATTGCTGAATCACTGCATTACTAGCGATATTTCTCATAATGTGAAAGAGTAGCCAGTCTTCAGCGAAGCATGTCCTGGCCAAAATCACAATTGTACACTAGTAAGATTTCTTCTAAGCCTAACTATTGCAAAACAGCGTAATTAGGTAAATGTCTATTTTGCAGTTTGGTGTCACAGCTTTCTTCCGTGCGACCATAACTTTGGAGTAATTAAAAGTTATTAGAAGTTTTGATTTTTATTTATTTTTTTTTTTTATTTTTTTTTTTTTTTATTTTTTTTTTTTTTTTGTTGTTGTATGATCGAAAGATTGAAGGGGCCAAAAAATCCCCCTTTATTTTGTGTTCACTCATTGAATTATAATTAAATCAAAGATTCCAAAAACTGGTGCTTTATTCTTTAAGAAAAAATCATTTTAAAGATCATCCCCCTAGATCAAATGCACAATTTAAAATTAGTGAATACATCACTGCAAGAGACTTTATTGATGGTCTCACAATCTTTCGAAAAATATCCCTTGCAAGGGGCGAACACCAGCAGTGTTCCTGTCAAGAAACAGAAGCTCCAAGATGTTTCAAGAATTATTCATTATGTTCCTGATGAGAACAGGAATTTTTAAACAACATTTTAACCTGGCCAACTTCAAATAGTGCAAAGGAAGGTGACAGTGAATACAACAAAAAAGAGCTCTTAGCTAACTTAACTTTACTTTTGAAATAAGAAAATGCAAAAATTGTTACGGTAGTTATTGTAAACCTTTTTAAAGGTCGATAGCGATAAGTAATAAAAACAAAATATTTGCTGTAAAATAAACTGAATACTTGTAAGTTTTTAATTGAAGTGTTAGTTTAGGCGTGAAACACTTCTTTACCTATATCTATCTCTCTATTTACATCTCTCTCTCTTTATCTATATCTCTCTCTCTCTTTATCTGTCTCACCATCTATACCTCTCTCTCGTATATCTCACTATCTCTCTCTGTCCTTAAAATTACCCTGAGGGATTTTTTTCCTTTTTAATCTCATGACTTCAGATGTATCATTTTTTAAGTTTTTTTTGGACAGTAATTTCAGTTTAAAATTATACTTCCTCACATATGATTTTAAATTAAACAGACAATATTTCGGATACTTGACTGCCTGTGGTGAACCACGTCTCAGTCAATTGAGCTGACGTTTCGGCCATCATGTGGCCTTCTTCAGGGCTATACTGCTCAAAGAATAGGCAGCTATACTGCCCAGACAATATTGCGTTATTGTAGCTCTTGCAAAGGAGGCTTTTGCGGCGCCAAGACTGTTAAGGGGAGAGGAGTGGCAGTGAGGGTTAGAGGTACAATTATAGCAATCCATAGTCTTGACAAAAAGTACACAGGAAGAAACGCCTATTTAACGTTCTGAATGAGATTTTTTTCCATTGATTCATCTTTTCAACTTTTCTTGTACTGAAGTTCCAAAGCATCGATCACTGCAAAGAACAATATCAAAAAATTGGTAACATAAGAAAGATAATAACAAAGATCATTTTCATACTTCTCAAGAATCCAGGTAATGGATTAATTCGTAATGGACATAGGAACAAGCCAGCATTTAAAAACATTTGAAGTAAAAGGAAGAGAGTAGATGGTTGAATATATTTCAAAATAATCAGATCATATATTCTATTATTATTTACTGTTAATCATCTGCTTATGTAGACATCAGTATACCAAAGGAGGAAACAAAATAAACCTCAAAATATTATTGATAGAAAGTAACATGGTTATCAATGAAAAGTTACAAAAATTAAATTAACACAGAGATAACTGTAGATAAACAATATAAAATATGTACATAAATTATATACATTTATGCTCTGTCTGCCCTCCATTGACAGCAATGCAAATCTTTAGTCGTGTAAGCAAGGATCAACGTACTGACTCCAGTGTTTCCAGATTTATAGTGGCACAGTGTGTCCAAATCCGACTTCTGAGATCTTTTGGAGTCATGGACACTCTTTTATACACATTCTTGATTTTTCTCTACAGAAAATATTCAAGGGAGTGAGATCTCGAGAGTTGGTAGGCCAGTTTATTACTCCAGCACTCTCTAACTATCGGTTTAGATACTTTCAGTTTAGAATCCACCTTGATGCACTGGCAAAATATGCAGGGCAACTGTCATGTTGAAAAAATCTCACTACGCCATGAATTTATCTTCACATTGTGAGTGTATCTTGAGAATTTCTAAAGCACTCTTGGGATTGATTACCTATATTAAGGAATTTAAATATATGGGATCACTTAGTAATACAAGGTTGTCTTTGACCAAGTACTATATTACAAAGATAAAGAGGTTGATAATTTTGAATTGGTCTGTGTAATTTTATGTGATAAGTTTGTCAGGATAACAGAATTAAGTGAAATTTGATCTCTCTCAAAATTTTCTCATGCGTTTTGTGAAATTATTCTTGGTTGCAGGATAAGATTCAGAAACTTCAACAACTTGTAACTGTGCTGAAGGGAAAATACAACCAACTAGATCAACGTCGCCGACTGGAATCTGAAGGTTTTCGCAGTGATGTTCGCATTTTAAGAAATAGGCTGCAAGAAATTGAACGAACATTATTGAAGTTTACTCGTAGTACTTCATTGAGCAGTCTCAAGCTTGACCATAATGTTTTCATGGCTGCTGCTGACACAGTGTCTAAAGCCAAACTTTTGGGACAAGAAATACAGTTAATACAAAAGAAAGTTGCAGAAATGGATAGTAAACTTAATTCATAACCATTAACTAAATTGAAAACTATTTCTATACCATAATGCCTTGAAATCTTTTTGTGATCAACAGATCAAACATATTTTTAAAGGAAAAGGTTGATAAGGAAAACTACAAAAATTGGTAAAAATTATACACTAGAAAATTATCTATAATGATTTAATAGTACCTATTAAGTATAGAATAAGGCAAAGCAATTCATTTGATTGGATTCTGTGAATGTGAAATAAGTGTATCATGTGTCCATAACTGCTGATTTTATTAAGAAATATGGAATCACAGCTGACCAATGTGATTGCATTTTTGTTGCTGGAAAAAGCAAGTTGTGTGTGTGTGTGTGTGTGTGTGGTGTTTTTTTTCCCACTGTGATATGCTTTATGGTACAATGTACCTTTGTCTTTAATTTTTAGAAAACAAGCAGTTTTAAATACTATTCAGAAATTGACCTTTGTCTTGAAAAAAGATATCTTAATATTATTTCTTCTCGAACTATGTTTCTAGCAAAATAATGATAGTAATCATAAATCTGTTCAAATTTTGTGATGTTTAATGATGTGGAGTATAAATGTGATTACCCTATGTTTTTAAAATAACAAAACTTGTAGGATATGTTGCAAGAAAATGCAAAAAAAAATATATTTTTAAAGTTGAATACAAAATGTGTTCCCCTAATAGTGAAGGCATTTGGCCTCTTTGCTCCGAATGCTGTTTCAGCAGAATCCTCAGTAAACATCTATCATCTTTTGTAGCACTTTCCTTGCCTTTATACCATTGTTCTTTACGTAATTCTAAATTTCAAATGAATTTTTGTTTTCGACCCTGCCGCTCAAGATGCCACAACCCTATATCAAACGTATTTTTACTTTTTGGCACTTTACTTTTCGAAATAAGATAGAGTATTGTAATTGTGCGCCGGAAAACGGCGAATTTTCGACAGAAAATCTATTGGCGGGCCCTGGTAACGAAAAAGTGGATAAATCAGGTTTCTATATATAGTAAATTACTTCCTATAACATGTGATTTAGCCAGAATTGATGTTTTCTGGGCCCTTGTAACCAAAAAAACGAGTGACGCAAAATCCCCGTTTGTCCATTTACCCATCCCGTCCGACTGTGGTTACAGCTGGCGCCTAAACTGTTCCGTTGATTTTCTCCATAATTAATATTCCTCGATCGATTTAAATGAACTCGAGTTCCTCTGATATTTTGATATTAGGGGTACTTTACATAAAGCCTCGACATTTTCATAATTTTCTCAAAAATGGCTCCAAATCCTTTGACCAAACTCTGTTATCGACGCGTAAGAGAATGGTGCAGGAAATTCGTGGAAATCGCTGATTTTTCTAAAATTTCAAAGGTTAACATTTTCTGTCTTCTTCCAACTGCAATATTGAAGATTGAATTTCCCCCCTTAATGCAATCTGTTCTTCAAAGACAGTTTGAAATAAGTTAATGTACATTTTTCGAAAATGTGTAGTTTTCACGAAATGTGTGAAATAAGCAATTGTAAGACAATTATTTTCTCAAAAAAACTCCAATTTTTTTCTTCGTATGTACCAAAGGGCGGTAAAAATATTACTTCTAGTTTCATTTCCAGTGAACTACTGTGTGTTTTCGAAATTTGCAAAAAGTTAAGATTTCAGAACTACAAAATTGAAAACGAATTTTCACGTTAAACAAAATATGTTCTAAAAGATCAGCCGATTAAAGAAGCCCATGTATATTTTTAAAACTTTCTGCTTAAAATGAATGCAATGTACAAAATAAATATCAAAAATGGCTCAATTTTTTTCCCAACGGATAGAAGGAATGCTTAAAAGAATGGCGCAGGTCTCATTTTCGTTGAATACGCTGAATTTTCGAAAATTGCGCATACAGAAATAATGCGAGAAACTATGTGATGTTGTAGCGTCTTTGGTTCATAAAAAAAAATAGGAGTCGGTTGACTGTTCGCTACGTTTCAGAATTGGCGACGATGATGTGTTCTTCGCCCTACTGAATTTAAATAAATCAACCTTGAGTTTGTTCAAAACTTAAGTTCTAACACATTTCAGGCCAAACAAATAAGAAATTTGTCAAAAAATCGACGCAGTCGGGAATCAAACCCGTGAACATCGTAACTGTATGTCTACACGATACCACTTGAGTCACACTTTTACTAAGCCGCTGTTACCGCGAGTCAATAACTCAACATAACGGTATAATTAAACGCTGGCGACATTTGATCGGCAGGGACGAGAACTACAATGCAGCTGCGATTTAAAATTCTCCGTGTTCAATCATCAAAATGGTTTGGAAACGTTCATTACACTATGTGATCAAAAGTATCCGTACACGTCCAAAATGGTGTTATGGCGTGTTCGTGTTTTTCATGGATTTCTTGCACCCCTTGTTTTGTGTGGCACTATCACGGCACACGCCTACGTTGATGTTTTAAATACCTTGCTTCCCACTGTTGAAGAGCAATTCAGGGATGGCGATTGCATCTTTGAACATGATCGAGCTCCTGTGCATACTGCACGGCCTGTGGCGGAGTGGTTACACGACAATAACATCCCTGTAATGGACTGGCCTGCACAGAGTCCCGACTTAAATCCTACCTTAGGGATGTTTTGGAACCTCGACTTCGTGCCAGGCCTCACCAACTTACATCGATACCTCTCCTCAGTGCAGCATTCCGTGAAGAATGGGCTGCCATACCCCAAGATACCTTACAGCACCTGATTGAAAGTATGTCTGCGAGGGTGGAAGCTGTCATCAAGGCTAAGGGTGGGCCAACACCCTATTGAATTCCAACATTACCGATGGAGGGCGCCACGAACTGGTAAGTCATTTTGATCCATGAGTCCGGATACTTTTGATCACATAGTGTATGTTCGTTACTTGCGTCACCACAGTTCGAAAGGAGAAAATCCAGACGTGGATGCAAAAAGTTAATTTTAGTGACATTGCACGCCACCTGTGTTTGCAAGCCCATGAAACCATTTGCAGGGGGCGGGCACGGTTTTACCCACTCGGGCGGTCGTACCCTTGCTCCCGACGGGCAGGGCCATTTGCAGTATAATTTACGGTGTGCAAGCGAGGTAATACGAGGGCGAAAACGTCGCGCTATCGTCTCGATAAATAAACAAGAGGCAGACGGATTTTTATTCCAAACTCGTTTGATGCACTGCATTGTTTAAGTAAAAATGAGAGGTTCCTAGTTATTCACATGTGCATGCCCAAAGCAATTCGACGAAATTCCTCTTACACATATCTTAACTACAGGAGAAGGAAAGTGATCCCTTAGAGGTTCTCAAAACGTGGTATTTCAAATTACGCACCGTTCGGAAAGAGCAATAGCTATACTTCAACTTAAATAGTGTGACTTGACGTACAATCAGCTGGACGCGGTTATACAATCGGTAAGTTCGTTAGGATTTAATTTTCGGCATTGAAGCACCCGATTGGATAACCGCGTCGCAGCAGATCGTACGTGGAAAGCCAGTATTTAAATCGGAGAATAGCCGCCCGCGGTTCCTCTGAAGGCTAGCACACCCGGATTACGCGAGCTCTCCGGTGGCCGCCACTGTCTGGAGGGAGAGCAGGTGGCGTAGTCCTGAAGCACTCGCCGGCGATGCGAATGGGACAGTAGCAGGTTGGGCTCTTGCCACGGCCATCCTTTACTACATCCTACGGCATTCGATTTGGCTACACTGCAAGCCTGCGGGGCATGGGTTCTATTCTGGTCACAAATTTTCAATGCTTTCCATGTCCTCTCCGTAATATGTATATTTCCTATGCACAACGTCCTAAATGACGTAACAATAATTAATTGTAAATTGACAGCCATTAGATAAATCTTGTATTGCAAAAATTGTTTTTCGCTGCTTTTGTAAACTTTGAAAATAAGAATGGGAGTTTATTAAATGAAAAAAAAGAGAAAATAACATTAAGGAAGACACACATACTATATATTTTAATTTCAAAACATTTTCTTTTCTTCCCTCCCTGGTTTGAATAGTTATTAAAATGTTTTATGCAGTGACAACCATGCTGCGTTGGTGTATAATTCGCTGGAGTTTTTTTAAATTTATTTATTGAGGTGTTCTCTCACCACCATTTGGAAAGTTAAAAACAGAAACACAACCTTTTTTTACTTGATGCATAAAAACCAGGGCAGAGTGCCAAACAATGTTTTGGCATCTAAAAACAAGCATCACTAGGAAGAAATGGAATATATGATTGGATGAAAACCAGAACGGTACAAGTGAAATTTTATAAATCCCGAGAAAAACCTTTATTTTGGGCTATATTTCAGTGGTAATGTATTTTCGTGGTTTTAATGAACAATTGAGATGCTGTGGTTTTAGTGGTGAAACAAAGCACCACGACTTTGCGGTGATATTGACTTAAATAAACATTTCTCAGAATTTATAAAATGTCACTTATACCGCCCTGGTTCATATGAAAGAAAAATTACATTGGTGGTATATTCACAATGTTAACTCTGTTAAAGACATAGTTTATACTTCAAACGTAAATGAGGAAAGGAAGAAACTTTCTCCTTTTAAAATCAAGTAAATTGTAGGACGAAACAATGTTACATTCATTTACATAATTTTAGGAACAAACAATGAACAGAATCGGTTACAGGCAGGCTGTTTCAAATTATATACTTTTGATACAGAGAACACATTGATAATCGTAAACCGGTTCTCAAGATAAAAACAGCCCCTTTTCTCTAAACGGACAGCAAAATATTTAAAAAAACAAACTATTTTATTGCTCGATACGTCCTTGCATGTACAACGTGTTAAGCGCGGCAGCTCTCATATACGCATTCGGATCGTAGCCACGACAAAACCATCTGGAAGGCAATGAAAACCACCTGCAACCTTTGCTGGTGCGGGGCCCTTGTTAGACCCCCAAATCGGAGTGTCATGGCTTTTAGTAGAGGATGGCCATGCCACCAGTTTGCGTCACAATATTAGCGGGAATTTTAAATGGAGACATACCAAAATTATCATTTCGTTACAAGAGATTGAAAAAGATTTAGGAAGCATTTATTTTAAATATTACATCTTGTACACCTTCATTGTGCTATTTTTGCGTTGAAAATTGTCACTCGGTACCACTTTCAAAAGATTTTTCAACATGCTGTGGTCATGTGGTTCGTGATGCAAACTGGTGTTGCCCAGAACGATCAAAAATCGGATGCACAAAGTGTAGGATCTGTGTCCAATGAAAGGGCCCATTCTAAAGACATGGAGACCGGTATCATCCTTGTTGAAGATGATCTCTGTCGTGTCCACTGAAATCCCATCCCTTTCTCTTCGAAAGCAGCAGTTCTCCGGTAGCGCGCGAACACTTTGCAATAGGAATTGAAGCAATACGAATAATATTGTATTATTAATTCTTGAGTTAACTCGCGGTTGTATGTACGCGTTTGTGTACCTTTTAATGCATTTTGAAAAACCTCGGTTTAAGGGTTATTTTTCTGGAAAAATTGTGAAAATATAACGATGAATGGCGTTATAATCTTTACATAGCGAAATTCCTCACAATTGACTATTGAAAACTGCAAATTAACTGACGTCTGCCATAAACATAATTCAGAACAGTAAATATAAACGCATGTACGTAAGTCAGGGCCGGATTTATGCATGTGCTGA
The DNA here is from genome assembly GCA_038098605.1 of Gryllus longicercus. NCBI lineage: Eukaryota > Metazoa > Arthropoda > Insecta > Orthoptera > Gryllidae > Gryllus > Gryllus longicercus. Next base: position 601,717 of record JAZDUA010000729.1, on the reverse strand, counting down.
CAGTGCTGCAGCACAGGGCACTCCACCAAAAAGGGGCCTCCACCAAATAAAAAATTAATTTTTTTTTATTTTGGTCTATTTTTCTGCAAAAACTTTTTAATTTCATTGTTATGTAGTAATTTGTATTTTTTAAAATTTAGATTTCATGATGCATTTTTAGTCTCAAGGATATCTACTTATTTAGTACGTATTCAAAGTTATTTATGATTTATTCAGTATTAAACGCACATAATCTAACCGAATATCGTGTTTCAAACATGATCACCGGTTTCGACTTGCTCTTTTGGCTAAGCCGATCTGATTTTATACTATGAATAACGTAACTTTTATTTTGATTAGATATATTTGAATTTGAAAGTTTATAAATGCAATAAATTTATTGAAACTTTACTTTTACTGAGATCGTATTTTATCTGACTTCATTTATTAATATGTGCCGATTATTTATAGTCCGAAGTAATATATAATCGAATATGACTGTGTTTCAAGACTTCACCATAAATAAACGATTGATAACTGTGAAATACATGTCTCCTATTTCATAAACAAATACCCTTTGTTCCTTTAAAAATTATTTCATAGTCGATAGTCGTATTTGATTGTCGATCGCATATGGAAGTGAGTTAACTATATTTTAATAAAGGTGAATAGTTACATAGTGTGTGCAAAATAGTTGTAACTAGTGTGCAATTTATGGAAAAGGTATGTATTATACATAATATGTATAATTTGTATAGAAAAATGCATGAAAAACACATTGAATTTTACAATATTTTTTAACTATATATGAAAAATAAATAATTATAGAAATACTAATTATATTATGTATATTTGGTGATACAATTTAGTTTTTTTATCCCTTGAAAATTTCATAAATTAAAGCCAATTTTGTAAGTTCATGAACTGTTTCATATAAAATTACTATAATATTACTAATTTTTTTTAATTAAACATATTTTACACATAGATTTTATTTTGTTAGCCGCCAACTGCATATAATATATATGGGGGGGGGGGGGCCTCCACCAAAAATCAGCACATGGGCACCCACCAAGTTAAATCCGGCCCTGACGTAAGTAGTGTACCCATTTGTTAAGGTATATGTGCGAGAGAGGGGGAAGATAATAGGTCCGGGGAGGGAGAAGTGAGAGAGAGGAGAAAGACATTCCACACCCTAGAGGCAAGATCACAAGTCGCCATAGACACAAACATACATAGATAAACTGTTATGAGATTATTGAGTATAGATGAATTCATAGTACAAATTTGTTATAAATACATGTATCATGAACTACGCTGCACCTAGACGGGCAAGTCTAATTGCAATCACTGACTGTAGGCAGGTATATGGTACCACAGATGATTACACTTTCATATTTGTGGGACCAACATTTACAGAATGACTGGGGTGGTTTAGGGCGTTAGCAGACGACCCTGCAGTGCCTCTGACCGGGAGATCCTAAGGTTCGCGTTCCGACAGTCGCAGGACTTTCGACATTAGCTAGGCCGATATCAGCCACTGTCTGGAGGAGAATTCTTGCGCCCGGCTGCTCTAATCGCCAGGTTTCCGTCGTTTCTCCGATCAATACCGAGCGAATGGTGAAGGAGTTCCTTATCAAACTGGCCACGGACCACGTGCGAGCTTGCTCCCCCCCCCCCCCCTTTTCCTGCCCTCAACCCTTACAACACCTGATCTGCACTCAGAGCCGGACGTCTGTCCGCGAGAGTAGCGAAAAGGCAAGTAGTTGGGGGTAGGCAGCTTTTCGGGGAAGGAAACAGCCTGCCATTGCATAGTGGGAACGACGTGTTGTGTAGACTGAATGCACGGGTGTCTAATGCCTCCTTTTATTGCACCTTTCGAATTCCTCTAAAATCTGTTTTGACAAAAATATGCACACCTAATAATGAGTGCAATCTCTCAAATCAAGATTGACATAAAAATGAAATATAGACATTTTCCCCATTACGAATCTAAATACGAGGTACTAACGAGCGAGATACGAAACCTCTCTGACGAAATGTTAGGGGAAATCAATAGATTATTATGGATCTTGTTAAATAGAATGCAAAGGGCTTTATCCTTTTTAATTGTAAGTTTCTTGACCTTAATAAAAAAACTGACATTTTTATTAAGGTCAAGAAACTTACAATTAAATCAACATTATAACAGATGTTAAAATATGTATTACAACTTAATATTTTTTATAGGATGTAAACGAATACGAATAAATACTGTTCGCTGGTTTTATATTACAAATATACAATGTACACTTGTCAAAAATTAGAGCAGAATTATTTTTAAGAATAGGATTTTTTAGCTTCAATAGAACCGTCTTATAGTTCAATCAATTCAATCATAGTTAATGAAAAATTACTTTATTAATATCAAACAAAAACGATTCAGTATTACAATTTTGTGTTTAGCATTACACTTCATCTGTGATTACATCGCAGCAAAGCGAATTACATTATCAGCCCTACCAGAAATGATAATACTTGTGTCCAAATCAAATATGTATGGCTCATTCGTTTTATTTTAATATTTCACATCGTCATTTATCAACCACAAACATTTCCAATATAATACAAAAGGCAATATTACTTGAACAGCATGTAAGAGTCCATCATATTCTCGCGGATTGCTCTTTCAATGTACGCGCTACGGTTAGCATTCGCAAGCTCATTAGTGATCTTCTTTCCTAAAACGAGTCTCATCCCCACCCTTTCTCACTGCCCGCATTTGCCCTCGAGTGGTAGGGGTTCCCTGGGTAGCAGATGGGTGCTGGTAGATCCCAGCTAGGCCCACGTAGTTTAGAGCTGAGCAATACGAATAGCATTGGGCCGCCACGGCGTCAGGGGGATGTGCTGATACTTTTAGAACCGAGTAACAGGGGGTACTTCGAATTGCTCTAACAAGCAAGGATGGTGTCACGTGGTAGTCTGTAAATCTTCCTCCCACACTCAACAGTGACCAAGAGGGCTGACCCGGCGAGTAGGAAAGAGGCCGACTTGCTCGTACGGCCAGTTTTGATATTCTGAAGATCTCGCGCTTTGCGCAAAAGTTACGCCCAGGCTGGTGTGTATTCGTGTGTTGCACGGGTAAGTCACGTGGGTGGTGAGGTACAAGCAAGCACTCGAGAGGCGGGGCCTCTTGGCTGGCGGTCGGGAAATACCAAGGACATGTGTACAAGAGTAGTGTAATTTGTGTACACTTTGCAAATAAACCTGAAAAATATTTTGATGTCTGTGTGTCTTTCTTCGAGGACGCCATACCTGCAGAGGGAATTACTTATCCGATGTTCTCGGTCTTCTAGTAAATAGTCGACTTCAAACTTGGTATAACGCGGGAGCTCGCCTTCCTCTGTAAAATGTCATATGAGACATGTTACCGCATTGTTTCTTTTCGTCAAGGAAAAATTAGAGAACTAGACCCTTGATTTTTCAAGAGCACTAGAGAGATATAATGCTGCTTTCTCTATGAGATGACTTTTTTTGCACTCGCCACCTCAAGAGACTCCGGGTCGGAAGTTAATACAGCTTTGGCAACAAATTAACCGCGCCATCTCCGGCTCCGTTCAGCTTTTCCACGGCTTGGGCAGCCCTTGTCATGACGAAACGTTGAAGGTGGAGCCTCACAAACAGCCGCAACCAATCTCAAAGGACGAAGAAGTGACCTAGCAAAATTACGTCGTAGAAAATAGCGGGCGTCGCTAGTTCACATGTGAAAGTATTTCCAAATAAAAATATATATAGAATGAAACACTTATGAACATGAAAGTAAATACATTGATATATATATATATATATATATATATATATATATATATTATATATACTAACTAACCCACCTACACCCACAACTTGCCACCTTCAACAGCAGGACGCATGAACCGTAAGCGGGTTATCAAGATTTTGCTCGTGAAGCGAGCTTAAAAATCTAGGGAGCAGGATCTTCAGGGTGCGAGAAAGGTTTGAACCCTTGACACAATAAAATCACACAAATTGCACACAAACGAGCGTATAATTTACCCATAAACCTTTAGTGGCATCAGTTCATGACAAAAACCAAGAATATAGAATCACACTTTTACAAAGAATGATCAAAACACAAATAGAAACCTTTACAACACACACTCATATGAATGAACACATAATTTACTCCAAAATTGATACTCTGAAATAATTACCCTAATCTACACTGGGAATTCCTTTGGAAAATTAATTATATCTAAATTTATGCTATTCTAATTACATTGCACATGAAACCAAAAATTCAATTTACAACCTCCTGCTTCAAAATATTACATGCAAAGAACAAAATGTGTGCAAGTGCACTACTCTCATTTACAATTTAACTGTGTCTGAAAATAGCAGAATAATAAATGTCATAAGTAGAATGTTTTATGCAGGCAATAGCGCATCAAAATGTCTCCTACTATAATACTGCAATTTGTTGCCACCCGTGTCCTCAATTTCTTAACACTTTCCTATACTAGTTTTTCCCTGCCGACGTGAACTTGACCTATTTTCCGCGCCCTAACCGTTACCTCGTGGACTTCCCACTTTTGGCCTTGATGGTCGTGCGCTGGTCTCTGCGTCGACGTCGCTCGGTCCCAGCTTCTGCGTCGTAAGAGACGGGATTCGCCTCTGCCGTCTACGCTGTCTTCTTGCGTCCTCTTCCGTTCTTCTTCCTAGTCGGCCTCCTCTTCTTCCTCGACTGCTACCGGCGCCTCTGACTACGCCCACGTTGCGAAAATGTCCCTTGGACTTCACCGAATACTCGTGCAAGTTCCTCGCTCGTTGCTACTTCTGCTCTGCTAAACCAGAACTTTCAATGCTTCTCTCACAACGGGTAACTTTTACTTCCCGTGTCGTTAATTGAAGAAACACTTTACTGAATCTGCACTATCTCGCGGACGACTGACTAGAACGTCTGTTCGACGCCGAATACTCCTACCTAGCAGTCGTTGCAGCGGCAAACTATCTAAACTAATGTTAACGAAAGTGTTGGCTCGGCGAGCGGTGATCAAAATGCTACTGGCTCGGCGATCGGGAATCCAAAGAGAAGAGCTGCTTACTCGACGAGTGGTGGCAAGAAAAAGCTTCCGCTTGCGGGTTCGCGTATTTATCGTCCGACGCCTGGGGAAATTCTCAGTGGTGGGGCTGCTTCCCCTCTCTCAACCCTTCACAAGGAAAACGTTGCTCGCTAGTTCGCCTTCGTTTAGTACGGACAACGGATACCAGGCCGCGCGTTTAAGAACCTCTGCTTTCCGCGCCTGCTATCCTCGCTGCCTGTGGGTGTTCATACATACGAGACGGTGGTGTTATGGGGTTGCACAATCCCATAACGCCACATTATATATATATATACATATATATATATATGTATATATATACATATATATATAAATATATATACATATATATATATGTATATATACATATATACATATATATATGTATATATATATATATATGTATATATATACATATACCTACACACACATACATATACACACACGCGCGCGCGCGTTTAACCACTATTAACACAATTCCTTTTGAACAAATTACGTTGATAAGAGATAAAATACAATTTTTAGACCATTTCGATTCTCATACACGTTTATGTTCAATTTTATTATTTATAAATTATCCAGAACCTTTATCAAATGTCCAGTTTACTATAGATTTATTTATAAAAAAACTATTATAATTGCAAGGTTGCAATTGTTCATATGATTATAAAATTTGTAAAAATTATAAAATCGTGTATTTTTCGAATCTATAGATGATTTCTAGGGAACCACTTAAAACAAATCAAGTCCATGTATAGTATTTTAGCAACAAATAAAGTAGGTACTAACAATATGTTGCATCACTTGTATAATTTGTTATTTTGCAATATTCATCTCTAAAACAATTAAGGGTCATTGCCCGGCAGGAATTGTACGGATTTCGGAATTGTTTATAAACTTGTTAATTGTTGCAAAATTGTTAATTCGCAGTTTTTTGTTCTGGGACGTCAAAAACCCCTTCCCACTTTAGAATTCAAGAAATTGGCAATTGTATATAAATTTTTAAATTTTGCTTAAGAATTGCTTTTTCTAAATTTCCTTCAAACGAGATTCCGCAATCTTATCGGCGCTATCGTCTTTCGTTTAAGAGATACGTAATTGTTTATAAGAAATAAGCATCATGACAATTCCTATTTTTGGGCAGTCAATCCTTGCGCAGTTCCCATGCAAGTCTTTTCTTCAAGCCTTTTTACAAACGGCTCGTTTCATTTCTCCGCCACATACGTTTGTAGTTCCTAGCATATGTTGCCCTCAACATTGTTGCTAGTTAGATATTCCTGTTTTTCAGCTCTCTAATTTTTCATTTTATTCTAAATACTTTAAGTTCCCTTTGTTTAACAAATACCGAATAAATTTTAAAACTACTATACGAGGCTGCTACCGACCAATCCTGAAGTTGGGAGCAAGAAAGAGTCAGCAGTTGGCTTCCAGAAACACCTTCCCCTGAAAATTGCCTATTTCCTCCACGCGTTTGAAAGCGAAATAGGCAGAGCTTGCTGTAAGCACGAGTCATAACACTCGCTTCCCCGGGAACCTTCTTAAGAAGCCAATTCTTCAGATATAAAATTGTGAAAAATAATTCAGATTAAATATATAAGAAAATGGAATGGAACACGATGGAAAGAAACTTTGTGAATTTATGGCAGCCCGAAAAACGAAGAATATGAACTCTTGAAAGTGGTTACACGGAATGTCAGTTGTTTTAAAATACATTTCCTTTGTTTAAAAAGACAGGCTCAAGCCTAAAAAATGAAAGAAAAAGCAGTAGTTTTGAATAAATTGTTATATAAATGTACACATTAAGACTTCCGGCTCCCCAGTATTCACATGTTCCAGAAATGTATATACATTGTTATAACATTCACAATTTCATTCTAACCAGTAGATCTGCCTTTAGAAGCTGATAGCATCAGCATGGAGTATGCAAAAAAGTAATAATACTGTTATAAGTAGTAGAGAATTGACATATGTTTATTTATGGACATTGGTAATGGAAGGAATGAGAAGTTTCATAGTAAATATCAATGAAAGTGCAAGTTCGCAATTCAAACATGTTTTGGAAATTAGATTATCCCAAGTTCACAACAATTCCTAGAAGCATTATTTTCCATTCGACACTGACACGCCAATGCTTTTTGACACTGCCCTCAGAATCCAAGTGAATTGTTTGAGGTCATCGCGTATCATGGTAACTTGAGTTCTTGCAAATGTTCTAAATACGTAAAAGCTGAGGTCATCTTAATGAAACACAGAAAACCTCTGAACATAGGAAAGAATCAGTCGTTTCAACAACGAAGCCTCTACTACATAAGTCATACTATCCCCAATTTTGTTAACTTATATTGTTCTTTCGAATGTGCCCCATGCCTCTGAGTAGCGACCATTAACACAATCATTAAAACTAAAAATAATGATTTAGGATGAAGTTCGCATCTCCTTATAATTGTTTGAAGAAAATTATATCAGGATAAAATTCTAGGCAACGAAATTGTAGAGTTTTATTGAATGTGAAATAACTGCTTGGATATTTTGGGTTTTAATTAAGAAAATATAGCTTGCTGCATTTGACGCTATGAGAAGAAAACGTTTCGGTTTCCTCAACAATAAGCTTTTAGTCCTTATTCATTCGCTCAGAATACTCAACCACTTTGATTAATCATAAATCATCAATCATGTTACATAGGTTTCCTAATGTTTATATTATACATGCAATAACATTACAACTGCACTCTGATGATCAGTCTTTCGGCAACCTGCTCTGTGGTGTGTGGAAGTGTACTTCTTTTCTTATATTTATTTATTTTTCACTCTCTCGAGACAGACCTACGGAGTAACAATAGTAGTATTTAGAGATTATGTATGTAATGCTATAGTACATCAATTTCGAGATTTAAACGAAAAAAACATTTTGCAGTCTTCAGTTACCAAGGGAATGTTGTTTTTGTTTCAGAACATCGGTCCATCTGTCCGTCTGTCTATGAACAACAGTAATGCGAAAACAAACTGGCCCGAATGGAGGCCCCGCGATTTTGAAAATAATTCTTTAAATGTTGGAGATAATTTATTTGAAGCCCTGGAGGGGATTTTGAAACATTTTTCCAAAATGGCTTTCCGCTGAGTGGTAAGAGATAAATTGTACATTCTTGTCAGTTATGAATATCCAAACTACCTCCTTAACTTCTTTCCCAGGAAGATGAGATCGAACGAAAATACCTACAAAGATTTTTTTTTTGTAAGGAAGCTGCCAGGTTCACAAATTCCGTTTGTTGCTAATATGTTATAGATGGAAAAGGTTTGTGCGAACATGTTCGCTAAAAAAAATTGAGAAATTTAGGAAGTTCCATGTGGTAGTTCGCCAACGTAATGGAACTATCATTCATCATGGGACAAAAAAGTTGAAAATTAATTAAATTGAAGAACTTACTCGCCTTCCAAGTAAAGATGTCCCTCCGAGCTCGAACCTGTATAAGGGTGTTCGTTAATTGCGAGGATTTTCTAACAGAAGAGGACCTGAAAACGTTTGAATCCGAAGGGAGACAAAGCAGAACAGATATGAGTTGAGTTCACTTTTCTTCCGTCTGAGCTCGGACCAGAACTGGGTGAAATTTGTGCACACCACTACACCGAAACGAACAGTTATCACTTCATTATTAGACGTTTGCAAAATCATGTATTTCATTCTTCAACATTATATGGATTAAACAGTCATGGCTCTTCAGCACAGATAAGTAAGGGCAACTGAAATACTGTAAACAACATGCGAGTAACAATGAATAAAAAAACATTTTGGAACAAATTTTTATTATAGAATGAGCAAACGTTAGGTTAACAACATCATATCACTATAATTTGGCTGTCAGTATTTTCACACACATATATAATTCCAAAATGCATATTCCTTATGAATTTACAGGATGAACACCACACATTTCATAACACTAAAACTCAATCTAAAATGTAACTCATTTAATTTTTGAAAGGAACTGTTCACAGCACGTATAAAATCAGTCTTACAATGTAGAAATGTTGGTATTAAGTTGAAAGAAGCCTGTTCTTGGCTCATGACTAAGAACTAATATTCTCAATGATGAAAAGACAATGGATACACTCAGTATTAATTTAAGTAATTAAAGAAATAACACTTCTAACAGAATATCAATAAATGACCAAATTAAAGCCCATATGAAGGAATCTTCTTCTTCCTGAAACAGAAACAAGGTTCAAATAATCACAAAATAGACAAAAGACTGATGAACTGATAAAAACAAAAAATACACAAAATGCAACTATAACTTAATATTTATAAATGAACGTGATATAGCATTTATTTTATAACAAAACTGTGTAATACCATTTCAAATCGGAGATAATTTCATTACTTAAAACATGGTTCTCATCCTTTCAGGACATGTGCCCCCCTCCTTTGAACACTTGTTTGAGCTCATTCCTCTCTATAACATTATATTGAAGATGAAAAGAAACAAACATTTAAATTAAAATAATTAGCTTTAAATGTGCTTTACAGAGTTGCATATATAGAATGCAAAAATTTGGCATTAATTGTGATAATGCACATCTCAAACCACTTTCCACATCCAGACTTGCTCTATACTTTGATTTGATATAAGTATAGAAAATCCATATTCACATGTTGAAAACTCCAGGAAGTAATTTTATAGATTTTAAATGCATACAATGGTGTATATAGACTATGAATTTACTGGTTGTTCTTTTTACTAGGGAACTGATCATTTCTTTGCACATTTTAGAGAATTCTTGGTGTGATGAGTAAATTAGAAAACTATAAAAATGATGAGTAGAGGTCCAGACACTCAAATTTACATAGAAGGAAAATGAACAATACTGAGAATAGTGATGATAATACCAAGAACTTAAAACAAACAAGCTTAACATCTGGTTTCTTCAGTACATAGGAAAAAGGAAACAATCAACCAAAATTCGGTGATAATAAAATGAGACCCTTGTCAAGAAGAAATTTTGCAGAATGCAGAAGAAGTTTGCAGAATGTTTTTATACCCTTACAAATTCAAATACAAAACGTTGATGGACTCAAATAAACCTGATACGTATGCTAGTGGAAAATACATGAATCATCCATAAACTGGTTCTGCAAATCTTTATTTGAACTTGGCAATAATATTTCAAAATCTAATTTGAATGATCAAAATGGTGATCACGAATCACCATTTTTACAGATTTAATAAGATTAATTTGTTGCATTGAAAATATGGCGATTGGTCGATATTGAGACCAGCGCTAGTTTTTTTTACTGTCCTTTGATACATGCCAGGGAAAAATCAAAGAAAACATTTGGAGCAGTTTCCGAGGAAAAAAAAAAAGAAAATAAACTGCATTAATTTCTGCCCAGAAATTAAGCAAAAACTGCTTTTTTCAAAATATTTGAATGACTTTTCTAAGGATATACTTTTTAAAACAGATGTAATTTAAGACAAAAGTTTCTACCTTAAATGTTGTACTTTTGCAATGTTCATTTTATGCAAATATCGAAAATCCTGAGAGTTCTGTACCATTTTTTTAGCGTTCCGTGGAAACAAAATTAAAATTGGAGCCATTTTTGACAAAAGTCTATTTTTTAAAAGTTGTATTAACTTCAAGCAGAAATTATGGGAAAACTACTCATATTTTCAAAAACTTATATACGACAGATTTTAAAGATCTGATTTCCGAGAACAGATTTTATTTAAGACAAACATTTCTATTTTCAATATTGTACTTTTGCAACGAACGTTTGTAAATTATGCAGTTTTCGGAAATACAGAGCATTCGCCGTAAATGGGTCGTGTAGCTTTTTTTTGTCCTTTGATACATATGTGGAGTATATTGAAAGAAAAAATTGAAGCCTTTTTGAAAAAGAAATTATTTAAACATTGTGCAAAATTACGCAAAAACTATTCACATTTTCGAAAAATTGTACATGACCTTATTTCAAGATCTGTTTTTGAAGAAAAAATGAATCAACATTGTAGTTGAAAGAAGGCGCCAAAAAATCTAACTTTTAAAATTTCCAAAGGATCAGGAATTTCAACGAAAATGATACCTGCATCATTCTCTCAAGTGTTCTATACGCTATTGGAGGACAAAATTGAATTTTAAAAAATCTTTTTGTATTTGGAGCTAATCCTACGGAGCAAGTATTTTGGAGGAAATTTTGAAAATGTTGAGGCTTCATATAAAGTACCCCTCAAAATCACTTTGAAACTCACAGGCCTCTTGTTCATTTCAGTCGATCGAGGAATATCAGTTTGGAGGAAATCGACTGAACGGTTTAGGTGCTGGCGTTGATCACTACAGACGTTTTGCCGTCAGTCGACTTTTCGGGATCAAGATCCAACAAAAAAATTGATTCTGAATGCACAGTGTTTTAGAGGAATTAATTTACTATATATGAGCACGATTTATCCTAATTTGCGTTACCAGCCCCAGCAATAAGTTTTTCTGACGAAAATTCGCCTTTTCCAGAGCTTGATTACGAAGTAAGGGTGAGAAAGTAAATATCTTTAAAACGGGTCAAGCATTATTTTTTAATCGAGCAGATTCTGTGGAATTTTTTCTAAAATTTAATATACAAATCTCTGAATTTTCGAAAACTGCATTTTAGAAATAATGGGACAAACCATTAGGTTTTTAAGCGTCGGCAAAAGTGGTCTAGCGGTAAAAGGCATGGGAATGAACTCGCCGGACCTGAGTTCGAAACTCGGCGCGGAGAAAAAATGTTGAACACTCTTTTCTAGGTTGATGTAGTTAATTGCGGAGCCGTAATATATAATGCGAGAAAGTGTATGCTGTTTTAACACTAGTTTTTATTTTGATGGTGGTGTCCCGTCCCATTTGATTGTTGTGATAAGCGGATATTAAGTTTTAATGAATCAACAGCAAACATTTTCTTCTTCATCTCATTGCCTTCTACGTAGCACAATTTTTGTGCATGCAGATCAATCAAAGAGCAAGAAACTATCTGCATTGTTACTGTCGATACATAGCCGTTAAATAATGATTTCTTGATGTAATGCGCAATTTCACACGCATAAAGTTTTACATAATTGGATTATGCCCAACCAATTGACAGTTTGCTAATGTAACACTTACAAACAACATACAATTCCAGTGCGTGCAAGACTACGCATTATCACATTGAAGGATGCAAGACTGCATTTTTACTCAGGTATCTATTTCACATAGATATGATCAGGCGCAGAAATTTCCGACGAATTTCCTTATTATTTTTTTTTAATTATTAAACTTTGTCTAGAACAAATATTATCAATTACTTACTTGAGCATCATTTCTCACTTTGTCATGAGCAGGTACTCCATACGTATTATCAAAAGGAATTTCAAATACTTCTTCACTATCATCGTCATATAAAACATCATCATAACGGAAGACTACTTCCAAGAGGTATGTACTCGTCTCATGAGATGGATGTCCGTACACACCAATTCCAAGTGGTCGGCGGAAGCTGGAGGATAACAAACGATCTTCATTAGCACAGTAACGTACATTGTTAATCTTATATTAAACTTACAATAAAATAACGGCACAGGCAGCTCGGAACCTGAATAGAGGTGTAAAAATTAACATATTACGTAGGGTAGTCAATGTTACGCATTTAGTATTTCAATTGTAGTCTTAACTTAAGCGAAATGTTTGATATCATACTAATAAAAAGAATAAGTCGTAAGTCATCACAAATGATTATTTAAAGTGGAGCACAATGAGTTTCAGGTTTAGGTGAGATCAAACGATTTAAGAGATCAACCGCTTTAGTTCGCTCATCATGCCTGTCCAAATATTGAAATACATTTGACATTTAAAACAACTAGCAGACTTATCAAGTAAGACGGAAGAAATTGTACACATCTGAAATAATGATAGTCTTACCAAATACAAGAAATAAAAATCACACACGATTAGAATCGATGTCTTCAAAACATACCAAATGTTTTATTGAGAACTGTTAGTAGAAAATCGTGAAACCTTAGCTACCAAATATTGAGTTTCCTTCTAAGTCGATTTGGCAAAATGTTGAACCAATAAGAATAACTTGATATGAACTGATTGTAACGATGAAACACCTCCACACACTACTGAAATCGCATTACAGGAATTACAAGTGTCAATATGTATTACGAATTGGAAATATGAAATTGAACAATATTAGCAGTTTCGTTGACTAGAGGAAATTACAGACCTTCCCAATAAGTGGTGACACTACGTAATTTACGAATATTAGTCCATTACTTCGTTATAAAAATTCAACCAGCAAAAAATATGCACAAAAACTATCTGCATTAATATGAACTATACAAGAAAATGTAAATAATGTCAACGTTAGTAATAATCGAGACAACGGGCGAAGGAGTGTGTTCTCATATTTCAACAATTTTAAGCTAATGATCATGTGCGGCATACCGAAAACTTTCACCCTCTCAATGTTTTACTCAACAATTACTCCTTTTTTACGAGCATGCCATCATTTAAAGAGTTACTATTTAATTGAAGCCTTATTGTACGTGGTGAGACTCAGGCCATGATACCTGCTCTTCCGTTTGGCCATGTAAATTTCACTATGCTCCTTTCACCCACTACCCACTAGCGGAGAAAGGAGGTATTTCTTGGACGACGAAACAGGCGATTTGAATTTAGCTCAGAGGCTTCATTTAGGCTCGAGGATCTCTTACTTGCAGTAAATATACTAACATGGGACAGTCGCCTTTACTTCCCCTCAGAAGGAGTTTTTCGCCCTTACCAATCCACAGCTTCGATCAGGTTTGAACCCGCCAACTTGGATATAACAATCCGATCGTTACACCATCGACGTCCGAATGAAGTAATGCAGAAAACATCCAAGCCTCAAGAATCAAACATTTGAAAAACAGCTTGGAAAGTTGGGACTTATATTAAAATACCGTGCAGCAGGGAATCGAAAATTATATACGTGTGCAGATGTAGAAAAGTTACAAAAGCTCTACATATTGTAACGTTTCTTGGTGGTGAATTAAAACACACGTAATATTTAAGAAAGACGTTTATTTCGTTTCTTAATGATACACTAAAATACTTGATTTATTTACAGATAGGTTGCACAGTCCTTGTGTTCTTCACTCGGTGATTTCCTTACACACGACTCACTTCGCTTAATTATTTATTTACACTGTTCACTTCTTCTGATTTTTTATTTACACTGTTCACTTCTTCTGATTATTTATTTACACTTCACTTGATTATTTATTTATACTATTCACTTCTACACTGTCGCACAGTCCGAAACACCTACTACTGTCCGATGCACTGTCCACAATTCACGGCGCGCTAATAGGGGTTCACTGCACTGCTGTTCACCGCGATGCACACTTCACAGCTCAGACTACATACTCACTGACTACATACACTGACTGCTACTGCCAGCGGCCGCCGGCAGGTGCAAATTTATACCTGGCCGGCACCCGCCTCGAGCCATCGGAAACTTGCGCCACAAGTCTACACTAGTCGCGAATAACCCATGAACCGTCCAGTTCGGGGGGCGCCGGCAGATGACGCAGTCCGCCGAGCGAATTCCGGCAGGTTATGTCATATTCGTTACAATATTCACTACACAGAAAAAATGAGGGAGGTTTTCAAATTCTGGACTACAGTGGATCACTATTCATTGAAAACAGAGCTGAACGTTTTTCAAAATTTAATGGAAATGTTTTATATTTACCAAGATATGCACAAGTGCGTTGTAAGGAACTAAAACAAAGAAATAATGTTTACCATAACGTAAAACACCACATAATTATGTAATTACTGACTCTTTTCACAGGACTCCCGTTTATATAGATTCAATAATAAACCCATATATATATATATATATATATATATATATATATATATATATATATGGGTTTATATGTGCGTTCTGTCGCACACAGACGATGGTTTGAATTAAATCGGGCATGTGGGGGCGTTGTTGACGATGATTTGTGTGTTTATCATGATTCAAGGGCCCCTGAACCAAAGCTATACGCAACCCGCCGCACCGTCAAGTATTAAGCCGTCATTGCATATTCTGTCCCTGAAGTTGTTATATATCGGCCGGAATTATGACTTCAACGTTATCTCCAGCAGGCAAATAAAATTTCTCTAAAACAGTGACATAGGGAACTCATGCATAACCTTCAGAGAGAAGATTTTTGACAATAGGATACTTGAGAACCATGTCCAAACCAGGACATAGAACAAACACATAGTTGCGTGAAAAAATTTCATCAGAGCAGAGTAGCGTAAAACGTGATTAACAATCACGTGACCAGGAGCCTGTGGAGTGTAAAACACTGTAATAGCGAAGAATTACAGGTCCACTATTCAAAATTAAAGATACGACGGCAGATGAACGTTCATTCTATTAATTTTATAATTTTAACTTGATTTGAAGGCTTCAGCCATTTTCTAGAAAATTCTGCAAATGTCAGAATTTTCTAGAAAATTCTGCAAATGTCAGAGGGGCTTGTTGTAAAGTATCCCCCAAAATTAAAATATCTCAATTAACTCGGGAACTGCTTACCTAGATCTTTCTCCTGACGTGACAGAGATATCTCTACAACACAGAAATCCCGATTTTTGGGTACAAAATTACGTGCATCTTCCCGCCACCTGCGCAAATCCTAACCATAATCGGAACTGCACTAACAGACCTTAATCCTGACGAGTGTGCAGAGTTACAGACCAATAGAACCTTAAACACAAATTTTATACCTAAAATTGGAGATAGTGTTTTTGAGATGATTCCAGTCGTACTTTTTCGTATGCATTTCGGTGAATAAAACGTAAGAACAAGCTTTTACATACCAGTAAATGCTACTTATAGTAAATACTTAATATCTTAATAAAAACTTATTTTTTCTAGGAATTTCTGAAAATGACGTGAATAAAACTTTACTTCATTTTATAGGTAATTACGAGTACGAATTTTTAAGCACGGTACACTTAAGAAATCTTTCATAAGCAAGTTTAGGATTGAGTTATTCTTAGCGATTCCGGGCACGTCAACTACTAGGGTCATTAGTCCCGTAAGTGTTTTTCCATCGGGAGGTGGCGGTGGTCTTCCCCTGCTGTATGGCGAGATCCGGCGCCGAACTACTGACCAGGTGACCGAGAGAGATGGCTCAGGCCATCTAACGAGGTCACTGCAGTCCCTCGGACCGGGAGGTCTTAAGTTCGAGTCCTGGCGGTGGCAAGACGTTCGGACCCTAGCTTGTCAGCTAGGTCGGATTCAGTCGCTGTCTGAAGGAGAATTCTAGCGGTCTGCTTCTCTGATCGGTTGTTTTCCGTCCCAGGCGAATGCCGGAGCAGTACCCTAACAAACGGACCGCGCGCAATCTTCCCTCCATCTACCTTATCCTCTCCTCTCCCTTTCCACGCACACTAACACGTACTACACAAGCACACTTGCCGGGAGACCGATCGGGCGCTTAGAGCTTGTCCCGACTGGAGCGGTGCCCCACTGGTGGAAGATTCTTGAATGGGGAAACGCTCACCAGCCGACGGTAGGTCGGCGCCAGATCTCGTCATACGGGGAATAGCCCCGTCACAGCCCGTGCAAAAACATGCACTAATGACCATGTTAGTTAGCACGCCCGGAATCACTAACAATGAATCAATCCAACCAGGTATCTTCCACCAGCGGGGTACCACCTCAGTCGTGACAAGCTCTAAGCTCCCGACCGGTCTCCCGGCATGTGTGGTAGAGTAGTGCATGTAAGTTTGTGTGTGTGTGTGTAAGAGATGATGATAGGGCAAGGAAAAAGTAGTTCTGCTTTGCCTGGTATTGATCGGAAAAAACACGAAAAACTACCGTCAGAGCAGCCGTCCGCTAGAATTCTCTTTCAGACAGGGAATGAATTCAACCTAGTGTCGAAAACCATGCCACCGTCGGATATCGAACCTAGGACATCCCAATAAGAGGAACTGTAGTGACATTAGTTAATGCCCTGAACCATCTCTCCAGTTGCAAGTTTAGGCTGCAAGTGAATGAAATTAGACTGTTTAAAGAGACTATTTTCTGCCATGTCCAACGAGTGTGTTCGGAATAACAGAATTTGTGTATTAATTGTGCAATAATGGCTGGATTCTTTAATTAACGAGCACGAAAAGCCGCACTCGCGTTACTTACGGGACTGATTATCGGGGGTTATTCCTTTTGATTGAGAGAACGAAGAGCACTTGCTACGCAAAACAAGAGTCGGTGCTCTGACGAACGTTTAAAGACTATACATTTGCGTAAGTGATCCAGGTTTCCAAATTAGAATAGCAAAAGACATTGTTTTCCACAGTTGCACAGTGAAAGACAGTGCCAAATTTTACGCAAAAAATAATTGACAAATCCCAAATTTCGATAAACTTTCTCATTAACGAGTGAAATTGGTACTATAGACAACCCATTTACAAGTTGTGGAACCGCGAGTACTTGAGAATAAATATCTCACCCGCAAGGGATTTACTCCGATGAATTGAACCGGTAATTTGAAAAGGGAAGTAAGTTCTTGTTCCATAGTTCTGAGAAGAAAACAAAACCTAATAACATCCACAGATGGCATCTGCAACATTTATGTTCTCCACCAAAGTTGTAGAAATAGTCGTTATTGATTGCTTGAGCTACTCTGTAACTTGAAATTTGCATTTCTGTGATGTACAGAACCGTTTTTATACTTTGGACTTCTTACCTTTCTACAATAATTCTGAAATATTTAAAAAAATACATTTTATTTTTGGTCTCATGAAAAAATATAACCAACATAATAAACAATATACCTAAAATACTCATCATTGATTACCTCTAGAGTCTGTGGGTATGTGAAAACTTTCTGGTAGAAATGGAGATATTCATGTGGGATGTATTTTACTAGTTCTTCAACATCGGTTCTTTCTTTCCATTTATTGGAAGAATAGCTGAGACACTTTCTTGAAAAGCAAATCTGGACCTGCCTTCCCTTTTGAATGCGTGAGTACTTGATAAGCTCATCAATAAGTGTACTCACGTTCCACGACGTAACCAAAATATTCTCTATCATACGTTATCTGCTTTACTTGGAAAGAGTCACATCACGCTCGCAAGGAGGATTGCCAGGGCGAGCACGAGACTTGGTTGTCTTCGACCACCAGCGATTGAAGTCTTTGATGTCTTCAGTGTCTATTACTGTTGTCATGAAGCATGCAGGCGTTTTCTAGCTGATAACACCAGTTTCTCTGTGTGAGGAGCAATTGAATTATGTATATTGTGCGTTTTTATTTCTGTACAAATATTCATTTCTTTTGTAAATAATAAACAATTTGCAGGTTTCTGGAGTGTTTATATGTTTCTGAAACGCAAATTTTTGTACAGAAAGACTTTTTTCAAATAAACTTTTGAGCGCTTGTTGCAGCTCAGCCATCGAAATCTCGAAGAAGTTTATTAGACAAAATATGCTTAAAATTGTCTTAATAGCTTATTTTCGTTGTTTCCTCCCTGGACATCCTGTATACACACATACACATGTATCCAATAGATACGGTTATGCAGTATTCGTAAGACTGCTTTTGTTAAAATTATTCAATTATTTAGTGTTACACGAGAGTATTTTATTAGTTCTTGAACAGTGTGCGTGCTTCATTTGGAAACCCTTTTAATGTCGTTTTGTTCAGTAACATTTTTGCTGCTGCAGGCCAATAGAATATACTTTTTGTATGCTACTACACCGTATACCGCGTGCAATAGCCAATACAATGCATGTTTCTGTGTTCAAGATCCGATGGTGCTCATTTGATTCAAATTAAAATTAAAAGCGATACTTCGACAGAACATTCTTTCCAGTATTGATTCCAATCTGCAAAAATATTTGCCCAGGTTGGAATAGCCCATAGGTTCACGAAAAATCACTCGTCACTCTACGTTACGGATTCTTGTGTTATACAGTGTATATTTGTTCACATGTTCTCTTAATGTTGCTGTGATTTTAACACATTGCCGCAATATAACTCAAATAACATGAAAACTACTTATATTTTGACAAAAGTAGACGTGAAATAAATTAAAGACGTAGTAATATTGAGGAAAACATTACGTAGAAAAATAAATCTGTCTTAAAAACTTTATTTCAAGGAGATTGTGAAAAAATATTGTAGTGTTGCAATTTTAGAAATTCCAGAGTTTTAATGAAAATCAAACCTATGCTTTGCTGTTAGTCAATCTTCACGCTAACCCCGTGAGGGAACCCTCACATAGCACTTTAGAAGCGAGGGAGCTTGGGTACTTCTAGGGAGTACCTGCGCCTTTTTCTTTGCCACCAACCAACTACAATTTTGTAATGCTGCGCCAGAAAGTGGCGATTTGAGGACAAAAAAAGATGTACTGACGGTCCCTGAATATGCAGTAAATCGCTCCATCTAATCGGATGTGTAGGCAGAATCCAAGGTTTGTGGGTTCATATTACCGAAAACTTGGTTTACGGTAAAATGCCAGTCAGTCTGTGGACAACACTATCACTTAAACCCGGTCAAGACGATTTTCACCAAAACTGACATTCCCAGATCTACATGACCGAACCGAGGTCCCGCGCATTTAAAACGGATATTTTTGGGGGAAGGGAAGGGGTCCTTCATATGAAGTCTCATTAACGTTTTCAAAATTCTCTCTGAATGGGATCCAATATATCCTTTATATATTACGGTATGTATTATTCCTTTTTTTCGGGTAGACCAAAGTACGCCGATGAAAGGGCGCACGTCTCGTTTTCGTTGGTCTTTGAGTTAAGCGTGCAAAACCTAAGAACATAAGTTTGGATCCCAGCGTGGAAAAAACCTTTTGGCTGGTTGGAAACATTTGCAGGTTCCACTTGTATTATAATATTGCGTAAGCATGGCAAATAATGTCAAAGTTATATCCATGCTGTTGTAGAAACAATAATTTGTTTTTTCTAATTATAGAAGTGTGAATTACGGGTGAGAATTATTTGCATATTTCTCTGTGTTTTATGTAAAACTGACATCGATTTAACACATTGTTCGCAGAAAGTATTAACTGATCGAATGAAACAAATTAGAATCCTATACCTGCCCAAAGATATGAAACACAACCTCATCTCAATGACCGAGACGGGATTCACAGAACGCTAAAAAAGACGAAAATTGTGTTTGAACGCCCAATCATGAGCATCCAAAACAATGTTATTTCATGTTATTTAGTCTGCAGGACATTAGTGACGAAGCCCCATCGGACAAGAAGTCAAGAAGATCAACTGAACAGCCAAAATAACATTATTCAACTTGCCGAAGGGGATGCGCAGGACTTGCAGCCAGCAAAGCTGCCCCAAGAGCGTAAGAAATGGTCTAGAACCAGGAATGAGGTTGTTCTACGCGCTTATTTTAGGATCACGGAGCTGGTTAATAATCCAACTGGATATAGGCAGCTTTATATCCTGAATTTTCTTCCTCATATCCTGAGCCTTATCTGTAACAGAACAACGAGCGTTAGTTCACTATACTTTTTTTCTTCTAAAATCAGAATAAATTCTACGCGGGAAGAATATCATAAGAGAAAACGATAGCGAAGGCATACCTGCAAGAAAATTGAGCAAAACCCCACCAATAACCAAAACCCAACATCTTTTCATACCCCTAGACTACAGGAATCTTCACCAAAAGTCAGAGACACTGACGATACGAAATATGTCTTGTTAAATGGAATTAGACATATCAAGAACAAATTTGTAAAACTGGAGCATTCTGAAAGTATCTTAAATATGAAATACTTCATTTGCTCATTCATTGTGGAGCAACAACAAGCTATGGGAATCGGTGAAATCAAGTATTTCCAAACAAATAAACACGATCGCGTTGCGAGGCAACACGAAAAATAGAAAAGCAATAAAAGGGTCTGATTGCAAGTGGACATTTAAGAACGTAAGCTGGTCATCGAAACCTATAAAATATCCATCCTACTTTACGTGCCAAATTTCACGGGGGCCAGCTTCAAACACAAAACTTCACTTTTTTCCTTGATGTAGAATTATTGGTACCAGGACAATATTAACATTGGAACCTTTCTATATAATGGCCCAGGTTTCTTAAAACTTCGCTAAAAACTTCTCATATTCTGTAACAATCGAAATAACGCAATAATCTCCAAAAACTGATTGTTTCAAAGCCCACAATCTCCTTAAACACCAATTACAGAAAAGCAATATGGCTGCTCACGATCACGCAGTTGCACTGTTATTTCGTATATAATAATTTTCCAATATAATCATTGTAACTCTCATGTAACTTCTGACAGTGATTTTAGTACCCTGAACGAATAAAATAGGGACACCCACGTCATTTCTTAGACTAAAACTCGAATGTTTTACTTTTTATATCATTCAAGTCAGCAAACTCATATTTTGTTACATCATAGCCAAAAATTTCCAAGCAGTTGCTTCAAACTTCGAAATCTTTATAATGCAAATGTTACTTTTTCAATCTTAGGATTGTATACTGCAAAACTACAAGGAAGTCTTTCTATACATCATTTTAATACAAACTTTTACCCTATATCCAGGAAAGTACACAACGGAATCGCATAAATGAGCAATTGGAAGTGTGATAGTTTCAGAGGGTAAGTGAAAAAATGCATTAAAGTAATATTTTATAATTCCCCTAAGTGTAAAAAACTTAAAATGAATTTTTGAAATCCGATCACAATTCAGAAACAGATCGCCTAAGACCTTAAATATGTTTTCGGGCTTGCTAGGGCGCCAGAGTCTTCTCTTCTGATGTACTCTAAGAAAGGAAATAATTTGGGACCTATTAAATTTTTGCTGGTTTCGACTCTTCTGAGTTCTCTTATAATCAGATTTTCTAGTTTCATCCACCAGGAAAGCCACTGCTTGTTTCGCTGCCATAACGTTTAGGAAAGTGTTCCGTAATAAAAATTAGAAGAAAATGAATTTGTGTATTTCATGTTAAATTGGGGAAAACACTTATCAGGGGGAAACTGCGGGAATCATTGAGGCCAGGTTCTTGGACCGTATATGCTACAAATTGAGACTTTTTACAATATTCTATTACATTTTTGGATGTTTAGCACTTTTGAGTATCCCCATTCCTTAGCACAGGTTGTATTAAACGAGAAGAATCTCGGAATATCAGTAAAGTTAAATGTACTATTTTACATTCTGTGCAAGTTAATGTCACATTTGCAATTTAAGCCTAAATGCTTGTTAATGAACGCTTAGCAATACTAGAATATTTTCCCGGGCACTGGGGCCTACGAAGCTTTCGCATACCTGTCTCCTACTTCCGATGCTGACAATTAGAAGTTTGGTTCCAGCAAGAAACTACGTATTTTCGCTTTCAAAACAATTACTATTTACTAAGTGGGAATGTTCGCGCGGATCCTACTCGTCCCAATTATCACTGAAATTAATAATTAAACTTCGAACTCGAAGGGAAACGTTTTGGCCTCTGACGCAAAATGTTGAAAACTGGAGAGTGCTGCGTTTGCAACACACTTCCTCGCATATTGATAGTGCACCTCAACCGATTAGTGCAAAATTGCGAAGGTTGGAGAACAGTATGTATATAGGTAGTTATGTCAGTGATTCCGTGTTGGAGGGAATTACTTGAATGCAACGGCCACCAGAGGCCGAAACGAATGGCGCAAACGACCGTCCTTACCTCACATTAATAGTGGAGTGCGACGTAGAAACATATCAAAAATATAACGTAACATGGGGCAAGAAGCATGCTTATGAACTCGTCGCTTCGAGCTCGATAATGTGGACTAAAGAAATTTATAGCGTTCCATTTAAAAAATAGAAGTTATGACAATATCGCGGAAATAAAAAAAACGTTTATAAATCCACTTATGAGACCCTCGCATTCAGCTGTTTTAGTTTCTCAATATCTGCAACTGGGGATACTTGAGGGGAGTGTTTTAGGTGAGTCACCAGTCCTTGCCATACCTCAAACTGAAAATATTTTAATACGTAACTTGCAGAAAATGTATGTAATATTGCTAAATACATATCCCATTAGTTCGTAAACAGGTGGACATTACGTACCTAGAATATTTTGATATTCTGTCTGAAATTACTACTATATATTTTGACTTCAGATTTACCTAACCGTAGTACATGTCAATGAACCTTATTTTCTAGTAGCATGTAGCAGCAAAAATCCAGAACAAAACCACACAAATGGTTTCCAAAAAGTAGCACACACTTCACAAGAAAATATGAAGATTCTCGTATAGTACTGTAGATAAATAGAAGATTTTCAACAAACACAAACAAACTTCACGAATACTGGAATAATATACAGTACACAGAGGGTTGTGCCAGACCAGGCGAAACACACGCACAAGCACACGCGCACACACACACGCACACGCGAGCATAATTTTCAACGTGTTTCCAACACCTTTATACGTTTCTTAGAAACTTTCTCGTTACTAAGATTTATGCTTTGTATTATGACCCATTATCATTTTAACTGACTATTCACCGTTCTTAATTTCTAAGTATGTTTAACAATTTCTTTATAAGGATTAGCCAATGTTATATTTAGTAAGACAATATACGATCCCTTTTTAGATGGTTACATGATTACTTGGTTACATGATAGGTTCACAATAATCTACATAACCACTACGAATGGAAAGATTGCGTTCACAAATTTATTCCTATCGCAACGTTTCGACAACTTATGTTGTCATATTTGAGCAGTCTCCGGTTGAAGGTTACGTATACAAATTGCTGTCGGTTAATTTTCTTGCGGAAATTTCTTCATGCAGGAGAACATGTTGACGAGGAGTGTATGTTTTATGGCCTCCTTATGGGATCTAGTGATTAATAAATTCTATTTTTATTAGTTACAGCCAACGTTATTTAGTAAGACAATATACAATCCGTTTTTCGATTGGTTAGATGACAGGTTTACAGATGACAGATTACAATAATTTCGACCTATCTACATAGCTTGAATCGAAAATACGCCACCCTTGGACCTTGAGTCGCTGCGGAGACGGCGGCAATGCTCTGAGCTAAACTCGACCGGAGGCACTCGTGTTTCCAACAGTATATTACAAAAAAGCCATAAACTTGGCATCAAACTTTGTAAATTATGTCTTGAAGAAGGATACACGTACAATTTTCAAGTGGATTTTTGGAAAGGACGGCATTTTTTTCTACAGACAGAACAAATAATTCTTAAAAAATGACACAGGTCTAATTTTCGTTTAACTATGAATTCTCGAAAAATCGTATGTTAGAAATAATGGGAGAGACGATTAGGCTTTTTAAGCGTTGGCAAAAGTGAATACGACCGAGCGACAGCGTGGTGTAGCGGTAACGCGCATCGCGAGTTAACGTGATGGATCTTAGTTCGAGTCTCGATGAAGAGAAGAAATGATGTTTTGGAACGTTGTTTTTTCTTTCTTCTCAGGTTCATAAGGTGGTATGGTATTACGGAGCCGTTAAAAATAATACGAGAACGCATGTGCTGTTGTAGCACAATTTTTTTCTAAGTTCACATGTGTAGTAAAACTAATTGTTCTTAATAAGTAAATAAAATAGTCATGTTTCAATCATATAAATCGGTAATATTTCATTTGAACTTTTCGATTGGATTTCGATATCCTTTAACAGATTTCAACACTTGATTCTCATAAGTGCTCGCCAAAAGGATATTTTATAGTGGCAGCCGTAAGCTCCGTTAAAATAACATTGATTTGAGAACCGATCGCTGTTCTTCACAGCTATTGAAACTTGACCTGACTGAAAATCAACTGTTGTTGCTCAACGTGGGGTTCGTATACGTCGCGTAAAATACTCGTACACAATCGTCTAGGTTTTTTTGACATCTGTCCCACTGACCCGAAAAGCTTACCAGGGACCCGAAAGGATCCATAATTTGCTTCGTCCCATTTCTCGTTGGAGAGCACGGCAATTAAAAAATACTAATTATCTATTTCTGCTTAAGTTTGCTTCATAAAATTAACAAAAAATATCTATTTGCAAGGTCCCCCGAACATATCGTAGGTCCGGGGACTTTTATGTTGTTTACATTCTCACCATCCCAAAAAACAGCTCTGAAGTAAAACGTCCGTTTCACTTATATTTAGAAAGTGCCGCAACGTAAGGAAAAAGTTACTATACTGACAATGAAAGGTATTATTATTGACTAGAGATTGTTTCTTTCCATTTTACTTTCGCGCATACTACTCCCGTAATATAGAGAAAATATTGTAATGCTGCGATAACAATTGGCGATTTTTCGACAGAAAAACTCAAAGGGGCTCTCATATCCCTGACCTCCATCTCGATCAGGTTTTTGTCGTTTCCCTGATCCATTGAGCAAATGCTGAGACGGCCCCTTGTCATAAAATCATAGTCATAAAATCTAGTCATAAATAAAATCTGGAGTTCGTTTGCCGATGCCAAGTTTTCTATAACACGGGAAGTCTTGTTTCTAGAAATGTTGCTAATCTCACGCTTTTTTTTAATATTATTATATTAACCTTATTATTTTGTTTTATTATTAATAGTTTATTATTATTTTATATTATTATTTTATTAATATATCAACTATTTATAGTTTAAATGTTGGGAAGGGGTTCTGGAATTCAAGAAAACGTACGCAGTTGATATTCTCCCCCATACAGTTTCTGTTTTTTGACTAAATAAATCAAATCAAATATCGAAAAAGTGGATAAATATTGCTATTACAAATGAAGTAATTTCCTTCCTCTAACAAGTTAAGTAGTCAGACGTTCAGTACGCAAAAGAGGAACGCGGGAAAATGTCTGTAGCCGACGCTAGCGCCTGAACTACTCTTCTCCAAAATTGATATTCCCCTATCGATCTGGCCGCACTCGAGGCCTTGTGAGTTGAAAAAGGATATTTTGATTTTTTCAGGTACTTTACACGAAGATTCAAAATTTTAAAAAAAATTCAAAAGAAAGCTTAAGCAATATGGGTCTTATCTTCCTTTAACTCTCTCAATTTTAAAAAATTGCGAAAATTCAAATTTTGTCAGCAATATCCTACAATCACAATATAGAAGATAGAGATTTTTTCCTGAATGAAATCCGTTTTTCAAAGATATCTTTAAGTAAGGCCATGTAGTACAATTTTTGGATTTAAGCGCGGGTAGTTTTCGCGTAGATTTTGCATGAAGTAAAATACAGTTTATAAAATGGCGAAGATTTCGTCTTCATTGTACTATCTAATTTTACGAAAATTTCGAAAGTTGTAACTTTTGAAATTAAAGCGACAAATACAACTAATGTGAGAACGTGTTGTAGCCCCACTTGTTTCTATTCCTATAGCATCCGAATTAATCGCTGATGAAAATTGAGCATTTAAAAAAAAAAGGCGTTTCCTCGCGTTCTCGAGAAAGTTTACATTCTAGCACTTCAGCTCGGCGTTTTACAGAAATATCCTTAATAGAAATAAAAAAAAAAAAGTTTCCAATTAGTTACTATTTGATGTTCTATCTTCAAATGATAGTTGTAGAATTTGAAATGTTTGAGCAGTTTCAATTTCGTTTTCGACGTGCCCTGATAACAACACCAAAATTTTGGGACTATGAAGCCCTTTTTCCCTTACTTTGTTCCCCACAGAAAATACCAATGCATCCCCATGTCTAGACCTCTGCTGACCAAAAGTATAATGCAAATATAAAGCAATTACTTGACACGCGCATTTATCATTTCACAATAACTTCAGGAGGGAAAATTAGGTGTACTGTATTTTTTCTTAAAGAATAATATATACCCTAGTTCAATGCCATTGTGATAAATTCAATGAGTATCACATTAAGCATCCCATAGCAGCCAATGTGTTTAATTTGAAAATAAAAAAGAAATATATTACAATAATTAACACCTGCCAAAAAATTCTCTATTGATTGATTTTATAAATTATACAACCAAATTGTAGGCCTACTTAAAATATTACTTAAATAAAAATCTAAAATTAAAAATATCTCATAATTTTTCCACCAAAAGGATTTCCAGAATCCATGCCCCTTTTATGTGAACACAAAATTATTAGTGTTTGTTTCAAATGGGGTCAGACAATGCAGTTCCAAGTTTATAAGGTAAACCAACAACTTTCTTTGGTAAAAAGTACGTGAAATCTGGAAACCCTGATTTTCATCTTACAATATTATACTTCCTTGAAAAAACAGGAAAGTCTGAAACCTTTCACGTATGCTTATTAGAGTATTTTCATTTATAATATGAGGTCCAAAATGACGCAACTGTCAATTTTTGCTCAAGAAGCTGGTAGTCAATACTGAGCAAAAATAAATTTGAAAACACAACTGCTCCTCAGCCAAATTTCTATTCATCTCATTGCTAAGAATCCTTTTTCACAGCCAGCTGAGCTCACCAAATGAGCCTAGAGTAAATAGGAATAGCTTGTTCAGATTGGGAAGATATCTCTTCACTTGACCTTTCAGATTATTCAAACGTATTACAAGATTCTTATTTTTGAACAAATGAACAGTCACTAAGATGTCTGCCTTCAGTGTGAGAATATTCATATTAAATACATCCTTATAATTGCAATTCATTTGCTGCATCCAAATTTGGAGGGGGGGGGGGAGAAGGGATAAGATGAAACTTTGTCATGGAAAAAAAATTACAGAATTTAAAGATGAAAACTTGGTCACATATATAAATCTTGAATTGATATGATTGTCACATGAAATTAAAAATAAAACACAAATATCCTTATATTTTTCTTAATCAATAAGGTAATTCATAAAAAAAGACTTTTTTGGTCTTCCCCATGTCTAGACCTCTATCAAAAATATAAGGATATATTGATTATCAAAATCAATATATTGATTATCAAAAATATAAGGATATGTGTGATTTATTGTTAGTAACATAAATATACATGTTGTATTTCTAAGAACAGTGCACCCATTGGAGGGTTAATGCACTCAGAAATATCAAAATATCAGAAAAAGGGAAAATGCTGAATACATCGGAAAGTAGAGAAATTATGATAAGCCAAAATTGAATTGACCTGACAATTCTGGAACTTGCAAAGAGATTTTGAAAAATAACAGTATGCACTCAAAAAGCAGAAAACAAATTTATCATCTTTGCATAAGCTCTCAGTGATTTAACTAACAGGGTTTTCAAAATTAATTCTAGATAATTACAGTTTTATACTCAAAATATAATTGGTAACCTTCAAATTTGTTTCATTATTACATACTTGATCACATCTTCATTATATATAAAATCATTATTATTCCAAACAAACCTTCAGCAGATATCTGCAAGGCTTTTGTTACTTTTGTCACAGGGCAAATTCAAAAAGTTATAAAACATTTGAACATTACAGAAAACTAATATAGTTTGCAAGCAAATCATGGATAAATTCTTGATATGATCAAGAATCTAATCCAATCTGATTTCAATATTATTACTAGAGTTCTGGACTCCATGTCAGTACCATAATAATGATTTATCACCATTTAAAAAAATGTTTTTATTGAAAATGAGATAAGAAAAGTGTAGCTTTGATATAAGCATTAAAATAGGTTCAAAGAACTTAAATAACCTTAATGCAAATTCTGATGATGTAACACCACGGTCAAAACTAAAGAGATTCTCAACCATTTGGCAAAAAAATTGATTCTTAATACTAAATACTTTGATCTAATCAAATCTGAGATAAAATCGTGTATACATATTACACAGAACGATGTAACATAAAACTACACAAAGTTCAAAAGAAGTCTTGCACTATGCCTGAAAATCAACACCAATCTTACACAAATTATCACAAATGCTTAATAAGAAACATTATCTCAAAGTCAACAAGACTTATCTGATACTCATTAGTTCAAGACCCAAAAATATCTCTGCACACTAAACATGCAAAAGGGTCTTAACAGCTCCACTCACATTTCTATTTCTCATCAAGGAATTGTTTGGTTCATTTATTCTCAATACAAAAGCAGTGTTATTTAAATTTGGCAAGATGTATTTTTATTTTCATGAAGTAACACTAGTAAATTAAATATGTAATATTTTCATGATTGAATAGTTTATTTTCAAAAGGGTACAGGAAACAAAGGCTTATCACACAACTTTTGCCCTTTCTAAAATACAGGATACACTTATTAGCTTTTCATTTCCAGAAGCAATGACAGGCTTCAACAAAAAGAATATGAGAAAGGCAATTTAATATGATAAAATAAATTACAAAATGTAAGTGAAATGCTGAAAACATTTCAATACTGTCAGGATTCTTAAAATGGTGAGAAATAATATACATGTCCAGTAATTGCAATACAATTAATGGGTTCTGACAATTTCTCAGTAATTGGTGAATCATTCATTATCAACATAACTTATTTTAAAAATTATGGCCACACTTTTAGAGGTAGTTTACTCTGTATTAGACAAGCTCAAGAAGCACTGCAAAAAATCTTATACCTAATACAAATCAAGAGCAGGTACTGTACGAGCAAAATATTTATTCGTTATTACTCAAACAAAATACATAAACATTGAATAAATACCTTTTAGGTATATGAATGACATCTAATCCACATGTTGATGACTGCAAGCAATATGTGTCTGGTTCATATGTTGGTGTGGGGTACACTTGTGAAACATACAAGTCTGCATCACCAGTCCTTAAATAAGAATTCAGGTAAAATAAAACACTTGTGTGGGTAAGCACGTATAAAAACGGAATATTATAACATCTAAAAAATAATTAACTCAATATTTACAATCGCGTTAATTGACACCGCAAAGGCAACTTACAGAGAGTATAAATAAAGACTGATTGATCCATCGTATGTCAGACTGTAATACGAGTAATTTCCCCTGGCCACTTCACCTGTCACTGACATTAGGAGTTGCTTCTCTGCCATCAAGTTCATAAAGCATGTAAAGAAGATTATTACTGTAAGCATTTTGACCAATTATAACTCGAAGACTAATTGAACACTATCACTTTCTGGAAATAGATTACTCAAATGACAGAATACGATTTGGTTTGTCCTTCCATTTGCAAATATTCATTACTGTAATTTTGATGGAAACGTTTCATTTCATCGTCGCTGTGTTTCCTCCGTTTCCTAACCACAATGACCACAACCACTACGACGTGCTACACTTGCTTGCACTGTTACAATCGTACGTCCCACTGTCTCCCACCCCCTACTCACTCTCACACGCTATATGGCTGACAATATATTTATACCGATTTATTGGCCGAAATACATACTATTTAATATTGAAGCATGATTATATTCTTTGATTTACGCATAACGTTACCGATAACTTCCCTCTACATTGCTTGCTTGGTAAAACACGAAATGAAAGAGAAAACTAAATATAACATAAATTATTATTATGATATCTATATCTATCTACATATTCTGTATAATGTTCTTTATTAATAAACATTATAAGGATAACTGGTAAAATATCATCAAATAAATATTAAGAACCAACAAGGGCCTTTGTTCGAAACTAGCTAATGTGTGTAGATATAATCAAATACATTTTTTCCTAAAACGTTTTTAAGATTTTTTCGCCCTGATAGCAAGGGCGCATCCACGAGGAGGGGGGGGGGAGGCATGGAGACCATACCCCTTGGCTTAGTTTCAGTAGTGGGGATTCTATATATTTCATGATTTCATTTAAATGTCATTTAAAAAACGGCGTTGCAACCTAATTATTTAACTATTGTATTTATAAATATTCATCCGAAAATCTGAACCTAAAAACCTGATTCTTTACCCAAATCTTGTTGGACAAAAAATGTTTGTGTGCTCTGTAGATGCGATGGATCCATTGCATGGCAGACCCAGTATTTCAGTGGACACAATAACATCTTTATTGAATGTGCCGTTTTCAAGAAGTGATCCTAAAAGAAGAGAAATATTAAATCCGTTTGTTTTTTATAATTTAGATTTGGAATGTCGCCATTAGGACCAAACGTCATTGACTTTCAATTTCACATTCTGATTCCTTGCCTGAATTTGTCTGGACCTCCCCAAGTTTTGAACCTACCGTCCGCCACTGCTCCATAGTTTCCTGAATTTATTCTTCTCTTCTAAAACTAGTCTTTCTTTTCTTGTCCTCTCAGGTGGTTGCCGCTGCAAGATCTTGTGTGGCAATCTGCTTTTCAACATTTTCTGAATATGGCCATATGATTGTAGTGCTCTATTTTTCAAGGTCTTCGTAGTAGAACAAATTATATTCATCCTTCTCATTATTTCTTCACTTCGCTCATCACATCCTTCTCTTAGACCTTTGTCAGAAAGTTTCCAGTTAACTTACCTCCAATTTTACTTTGCGCTTCGATGTTTTTGTAAAGTTTTTAATCAGGTTAATCCATTTTTCTTTTATATCAACTCTTCTCATTGCTTCCCATATTTGCATATATTTTTTCTCGGGGCATTATTATATGCTTTATGGAGGCCTATAAAGGACATAAATATTCATATTTTTCCTGTTATGTTTCTCTATAATGTAACTGATACATTGGATGTTATCTAGACATGATCGTCGACGTCTAAATCCACTCTGCTCTTCACTCAATACAGATAGTTTCTTCTTTTTTTTAAATTTATTTATTAATTTATTTTTTGTTGTTGCTCAAAATACTAGAAAACAATCTTGCTGTTGATGGTATGAGACTGTAATTCGCACAAGATCGTTTGTCTCCCTTCTTAAATATTGAAGAGACATAGGATGTGTTGCATTCTACAGGTGGATCCCCTACTTCTATCTTATTACACATTTTCTTGAAGCACCTGACAACCACATCTCCGACATATTTATGGACCTCCATTTTTATATTTCCAGATCCTGAAACATTATTGGTTTTTTCTTGGCGTAGTGCCTTCTTAATACCACCCTCAGGTATTTTGATTTTGTTTGCTTCAGTATCTCTTATTTTTTCTACTCCCTTGTATTTCAGTCTGCTTTCTTGTACAGTTTTGAAATCAAAAATTGATCCCGACCGTCTGGGATGGAGTCCCGCTTTCGCACGGCTTGAGCAGCCCTTGACCTGACGAAACCTTGCAGGCGACGACTCACAACCAGCCGCAGAAAATCTCAACAGGAAGAGGGGGTAGGGGGTAAATTGTTATTTTGCAATATTAATCTTAGAGACAACTGTGGCTTTGTGGAAACTCACCGGCAGGAATAGCGCAAATTTCGAAATTGTTTATGAAATTGTTAAGTGTTGCAAAATTGTTCATTCGTAGTTTTCGGTTCTGAGACATAAGGAACACTTTCCACTTCAGAATTGCAAAAATTGGAATTTGTTATAAAATTTGCAAAATTTGTAAAAAATTGTATTGCCTTTTCTAAACTGCCTTTAAACGAAATGTAATATTCCGCAATTCGAACGACTCAATTGCCTTTCGTTTTCGAGAGATGTAATTGTTTATAAGAAATTAACATGACAACTGTCATTGTTTTGGCAGTCAATCCTTTCGCTGTTCTCACGCAAGTTTATTTTTCAAGCCGTTTTGCAATTGCTCGCTGGACTTCTCCGCTACCTGCGCTTGAAGTTCGTAACGTGGGTGGTGCGGCCACAGCGCTCGCATATATGGATTGCGGTGAACATTGTTTCTGCTTTGAAATTGCTGTTTCTCAAAACTCTAACTTTCCATTTTATTCTAAACACTTTAAAGTTTCCTTTTTAAAACAATTACCACATACATTTCAAAAATACTACTTGAGTCTGCTGCCACGCAATCCTGAACTTTGGCGCAAGAAGGAGTCAGGAATTTGTTTAGCTAACCTTCCAGAAATACCTCCCCTGAAAATTGTCCCTTTTTCTCCGTGCCTTTTATGGCGAAAAAATCGAAGCTTATAAGTACGAATCATACCATCATACCATCAAGCTCATAAGTACGAATCATCACCGGGAGAATGCCTTCTTCCGCCTTTTTTAGGAGGCCAATTATTAACATTTAAATTATGTATGAAATTTTTAAAAATAATTCAAATTAAATATAAGAAAATTGTAGTTTGGCATATATTGTAATATAATATTAATGTAGACATTCTTCCAGCATGTAGACATGCTTTCTGCTCCCTGTTATCCACACGTTCTAAAAATGTAAATAGTACATTGTTATAATACTCTCAATTTCATTGTAATTAGTAGATGTAGCAGCAGATAGCATCAGCATGGAGTATGCGAAAAAGTAATAATACCGTTATAGTAAAGAGTTATGATAGGTATATGTTTATGTATGCAAATTTATGATTGAAGGAATGGGAACGTAAATATGCATTTAAGTAAAATTCAATGAAAGTGTAAGTTTGGAATTAAAACATATGTTTTTAAAATTCAGTTATCCTAAATTCAGAAATGTTCATGTGCATTCAGTGGCATTCTTTTCTCATACGACCCTGACACCTCAATGCTTTCTGAAACTACCCTCGGAATCGAAGTCGGTTGTCTGAGGACATTGCTTATCAAGTCAAAATCATGGAGACATGAGATTTTACAAATGTTCCCGAAACGAAATACATAAATCCCAAGGTCACCTTAATAGAAACGCAGAAAACGAGCGTATGAAAGAATCACTCGACATATCAACAACGAAGCAACTTCCTCATAATAGTCATAATATCTACATTATCATTATTTTATTTTATTTTGAATGTGCCCATGTTTGTGAAAAGAAACTAACACAATCGTTAAAACTAAAAATAACTATTGTTAGGGTGAATAATTTCTTATCCCCTAATGGTTTGTAGAAAATCATATCAGGTTAGTATTATTGGCAATGAAATTGTATAGTTTTACTGGATTTGAAATCACAGCTTGAATATTTTTCATCAATCATGTTACATAGGATTTCTTATCTTTATATTATGTATGTAATAACATTGCCATTGCGTTCTGACGGGCAGGCATTCGGATTGTGTAATTGATGTTGTATATTTACGTATAATCTGCTGTGGTGTGTGTGACAGCTGGTCATTTAATTTTTTCTTTCTCGTAAACGTACGGAGGAACGTAGCATACGGAGTGTTTAGATATTAATGTATGTAATGCTGCAGCAAATAGATCTGGAAATTTCAACGGAAAAACATGTTTTGGGGTCTTCTGTTACTAAGGGAGAATTTTTTTGTTGTTTCTTCTTTCTCACCTTACGAAGTTCTTCATAAGAAGAGAAAGTTATGAAATCGTGCATCAGAAAACGGCGAATTTTCGGCAAAAAAATGCCGAGCCCTCGTACCGAAGAAAGAGATCTCTTCAGTTGCTAAATTTAGAAAATAAAATCCTCTAAAACGTGGTAAAGCGAGAATCTACGTTTTGTGGGCCCTTGATACCAAAAAATCGATTGACAGCAAAACATCTATCTGTCGATCTACTGTAACCACCGACTCACCCGATTACCTGATTCCTTCGGCGATTCAACTTTGCCCGGCTGCTTCGTCGGCAGACTCCCTAGAGGGAGGCATGCATGATTGCCCAACTACGTGAGAGAAAGAATTAGACATTTTCATAAAACTACTTTAATCACTTTAGTATTGGGTGAGGGTGAAGCCCAGTAACATGAATAAACTTACAACTAACTTAAAACTAATCTTAACTTAGTAACGGCCGGTATGGCCAGAGTTCATCTTAGCTCCGGTGTCTTTGCCCTCCCGGGCGGTCGTGATCCAGCTCACAGGTGCGGCGTTCGGGCATCCCAGCGCCCGGCAGGTCTGGCGGCGGGCCGCTACGGTCAGCTTGCCCCCAGGTCCCTTTGTGGCGGCCCCTCGACGGTCACGGCGGCGGCCTCGGATTAGGCCAGCGGCGGGCGGCGGCCGGCGGCTCCTCAGCGGCGCTTGGGGCGGGCGGCGGCGGGATCGCGCCCGGACGATGACGGGTTGCTTCGCGATATAGTTTTTCACGTCCCCGGCTCGTACTCACATGGCCCTCTCGGTCAGGCACTCACTAGTTGTGTCCCGTCCCATCCGCCGGCTGTCGTCACACGAGTCGGGCTGCGATGTGGCAAGGCGGCGTGGCATTCGGGGCGACCAGGCACGAATTAAGTGGCCTCGCAACTGCCTCAAAAGCATGTGTCCTCGCGGCTGCCTCACAAACAAGTCATGTCGCGGTTGCCTCCGATCCAGGTGTCCTCCTCACTACCTCCGACACAAGTGATCGATCCTCTCATCCGCGGTCCCTCAGGAAGGCTCGCGTACCACGTGATTCCTCCCCCGCATTGTCAATTTTTTTGGTTGTCGCGCCACCTGTAATCCTTCTGCCTATTACGGCGCCAGCGGCGAAGCCGCCCCCGCTAACTTCCCCCGAAGTAACCTACGTCACCTAAATTCTCAGAAATAGGAGCGGGTAATTCCGTTGGTCGGTTAAGGGTGTGTGGGTGGCGTACTTCCCCACACGTCATAAGGGGTGCGCCCGGCGTGGGTCTCGCTGAACAAAGGAGGCGCTATTTCCTCCTTTCCCTCGGCGCGCTAATCGGCTCTTACTCAGGTACAGCCGGAAACGGCATTTCCGGCTGCTCTTAACGGCGGCGCGGTTCTTAATTAAATAAAATATATATATTGCTCGTGTCGTCATCCGCGATGTGCAAACGTCCCATTACACTACCCGTCCGTCAATCCGTCTGTGGTCAACGCCAACGCAGAAAACGTTCAGGCCATTTTCTTGAAAACCGATTTTCCCAATTGATCTGAATGAACTCGTGGCTTTGGGGATATCAAACGGATATTTTGATTTTTGAGGGTACTTCACATGAAGTCTCAAAAACGTTTTCAGAATTTTCTCAAAAACGGTTCCAAGTTTTTTACCAAACTTTGTAATCGGATAGCGTGAAGAACGCTTAAGAGAATGGTGGTGGTCTTACTTTCGTTAAAATCACTTATTTAAAAAAAATTGAATAAGCACAATTTTTCAGCGTTTTCTTACAACTATAATATTAAAGATAGAGATTTCTTCACACTACTATACTATTAAAGATAGGAAATTGTTTTGATGAAAGCACAAAGATTGAAGGAGGATACGTCGAAATTGAAACTTGTCTAAAAACGAACCAGATCAACAATCTACAGATGAAGAGGAGTATGAAAATGGAGGAGCGTGGAGACGAAGACGAGTTCAAAGGTGAAGAGTATATGGGAAAGGAAGGTGAATTTGGAAATTATGACTCAAACTACGTCGGTGCTTTAGAAAATTCAGATTCGACAGTTACTTCGGAGCAAGTGGAACCTCATTGATGTCTACGAGATCGTCGAACGCTTAGAAGACCAATAAGATATAAAGGCAATGTAACTATGATTGGTGAAGTCATAGATATTCCAATCTCGACAGCACTCAAGGACAAGAAGTAGATAAAGGCTATGACCGAAGAATTTCAGTCACAGAAATGAAGACTTGGGATCTTATGAGAAAACCCGATTTAGTCAAACCTTTGACTTGTCGATGGGTTCTTCGAGATAAACAGGATGGACGTGCGAATGCAAGGCTCATTGCAAGAGGTTTCGAGCAAGAAGGGGTAAACTATTCTGTAACATTCCGTCCAGTGGCAAGACATGTTTCAATTCGTCTAATGTTGAGCTTCGCAGCTTCTAACCACATGAAATTCATAATTTTTTATATCAAGACAGATTTTCTTTATGTGAATTTGTATATAATATAGAAATGTATAAATAATCTATATATAAATATTATAGATATTAATTATTTGCCTTTGACATTAATTGCATGTTTTCGAGTTCTTTTGATTTGTCAAGTTAAATGGGCTTTTGTCAAGTCATATATAGGGTGGCTCATTTAACGTGACAAATTAAAAGAACTCGAAAACATGCAAAAAATGCCAAAGACAAAAAAATAATATCTCTAAGGAGGACATCTGTCAAACTTAAAATCAAACGTCCCCGCTCACCCCTTGAGGGTGAGGCGAGCGCCAACTTTGAAATGTTAAATGGGACCCCCCGCTTTATTGCAGATTCGGATTCTTCACTGAAAAAATACATAAGTTCGTTCTAAAATACTTTTGATCGAGAGAGGTGATCTGATGATTTATTTCCATGTACTTCCAGCGGTTTCAAGTCGCTCGCGCTGGCGCGGCAAAGTGCGCTTGCGGCCCGCTCTCGCCATGGGCGCCAGACGCCAAGAGGCGCTGGCGCTGCGAGGCGTCATGCTTCGTTGAGCGCACGAATGGGAGGCTGCGCTTACAGGGCGCATTCGAAAAGATGGCATTAGCGCGTTCCCCGGCGTCGCGCCAGCGACGCGGTCAATACGAAGAAGCTGTTACTGGCGGAGAGCCGCGCCAGTTCAGCTATCAATAGTGGTAGACAAGTCAAGAGGTAGCGACCTTCACAGGCGGTGCTGACGGCCGGCGATGACTTTCCTATGTATCAAAGTACTGCTAAGTTTCGTTCGGGGTGTCGAAAGAAAGGACCGTGTAACGGGACTGTAGATCGCTGGAATTAGACGAAGGTACTGGGAGAGAAAAGAATTAGCAGTGTGTTCAGTTATAAATTTTCTAGAGCTTATCGATTACTGAAAACTGAGAACCAAAAGGAGAGTAAATTGTTGTGTGGTGTGAGAATAAAATGTAAATTGGTGAATTCAAACCGTGGAGGAATTTCTTTGTGTAAATAGAATTTGTCATTTTGAATGATGAAATATTGGTGTTAAATAAAGGGGAATATTCACGATGTAAATGTATTTTAACGTGTTACAAAATGTGGATTTAAAGTATTTTTTGAGTAATCTAAAATTAGACAATTCCGTTAGTTGAATTCAAATGGGATCCGACCTAACAGCTATGATAAGAGCGTTTTAATAGGAGCTTACTCTACTTAGTTACAGTATCCCGTCCAGACATCAGTTTTCTTGTAAATTATCTCAGCAGTTTCAACACTAAACCAATGGAGAGGCACTGGTAGATGGTAAAACGTTTATTCGCCTATTTGAAAGGATCAATCAACTGTTGAATTTTCTTCAATGGACCCAACAACCTGATTGAATACACCGACTTGGATTACGGAGGAGATTCTGAAACCCTTCACTCAAAAAGTGGCGTTCTTTTTATACGCGGTGGACCAGTTGTATAGTATACTCCAAAGCAGCGATTAACGTCGACTTAAACTGCAGAAGCAGAATACAGAGCAGCTGTATCTGCTATTGATGACTTATGTTGGATTCGTCGCATGGGAAGAGAGTACAAAATACTGACGTCCAGACAACCCACAACCATTGGGGTCTCTTGGCTAGTAGACATGGGGATGCGATCATAGTATTACAGATTGAACGCATAATTTCAAGTGCATATTTAAAGTGTGCGTTATTCTACTTTACTCTAAAGTATTTTAGAAGTTTATTTTTCAAATTGCATACCTCCTGAATCTTCCTTGAAAATCACCAATTTCTCATTGCATGCACTAACTTACATAAAACAATAAAACTATAAATTGAACCATAAAAAGTACATACCTAATTTTACTTTCTCGCACTTACTAACGTAAGTAACCATAAAAAAAGTACATACTTAATTTTTGAACTCGAGATGTATTCGCCGCTGTTTTCTGGCAAATACAGCGTTCACGTCGTCTTCATTTGAGGGCTCGACCGAAGATCGTCCAACAATACATTTTGTTTTAATCTTACCCTCGCAAATCAAATGATCACTTTCATATATCTTATCACTAAAATGTCGCACACAATTCTTAATTTTTGTGGTAATATTCAATGGTCGTGCATCACTAATTACCTTAAGTTTTTCGGAATATGAGAAAAAATTGAAGGAATTTGAATTTTTCCTCCTATTCTCACTCCTGCCACAATTTCCAGCCACCTTCTCCAGAAAAATTGGTACGTAATGGAACATTTCTGATTTAATTTTCTCAAACAGCGTGTGTGATTTAGTAAAGAACACGTACTTTCATCTCGCGGCAAGATACAAAGTTCAAATTCGCTGCACTGTGTAGTTATCCAGCACATTCAATGATTTAGATTTATCGTTTAAGAAAAGTTTTATAAATTTCATAAAAATGAATAGAATTCAAATTCACTAGCGCAATTAAACAAAAAGAAACTTTTCGTTATCTTCTGTTCTTATAGTGCTTTAAGTATGTATTATTTTTAAATACATATATTTTATGTATTTAAATACATCTCCTAACTACATGTCCAAAAAACTCAAAAATACAGTTTTTCAAAATGTATTTAAAATATGTATTTCAAATACAAGTATTTAAATACTGCCCAATCCTGGATCAGGGTATCAACTGATGTCACTGCAGTTCCTCTGGCAGGGAGATCGTATAGTTCGACAGTAGTAGAATTTTCGACCGTAGATATAGGAATATATGATATAGGCATAGATGAATCGAGATCACCCCCTGTCTGGAGGAGAATTCTAGTAGCCGGCTGCTTTGGTCAGTAGTTTTCAATGTTTTTTCCTGGCGAAAGCCGGAGCGATACCCCAACAAACGGGCGACGTATCGCATGTGATCTTCCCTTCCTCTTCCTTGTCCTATCCTCATCCCTTACTTACACATACTTAAACTTGTCCCGGCTGGGACTGCGCACTACTTGTGGGAGATACTTGGTTGGAAAATGCCCGCATGTCACCGCATGTAGGTCCATTATCATTATTATTTCTACCAGTAGTAGCTTAGTAGAAGTTGCAGCAACTTGCTGAATGCAACTTGCACAAGGCAGATTATAAATCCTGAGGACACCGGACTCCCAGGGAATCAATGTTGCCTTCTATGAATTGTGGCATCAGTAACTCCGCGCCTCCCTTCGAAAGACAGCGGATTACGTCAGCGAAATTATTTTTATTATTATTATTATTATTATTATTATTATTATTATTATTATTATTATTATGATTATTATTGCCGAATAATTACATCGAGCGAGGAAAGACCGTAACAAACGTGACAAAATACATGCCACACACTTACGGGAGTCCTGACCTCAGTTGAGGCGCTCGAAAACACTAATCAATCAATCAATACGAGGAAAATTTAATAAAATTTTTTAGCCAGTTTTGAAAAAGTTATGAAAATGTTATTAAAATATGACTTTGTAAATACGTTTTGAATGATTATTCATTGATTATTTCGTGTTTTCGGGAGCGTCAACTGCTATAGACATTAGTCCCGTGAGTGTAGTGCATATTTTTATCACGGGAGGTGGCGATGATCTTCCGTCGCTTGTTAGTGATATCTTGCGACGACCTACACGTCGACTTGCGGGTTTTTACTCAACCAGCTATCTCCCACCAGTGGGCATCGCCCCAGCCAGAACAACTTCAAAGACACTGACTGGTCTCCCGACATGTGTAATAATGTAATACATGTAAGTGTATATGTAAGTGAGGGGTGTAGATAGGATAAGGAAGAGGACAGCAGTCGCCTGGTGTTGATTGGAGAAACCGCTGTAAACTACGACAAAAGCAACCGGCTGTTATACTTCGGATTTTATAATGTGGTGCGTGAAGGCCCATCGTCACTAAAGAATATCACGGTGGAATGTCACGGCATTTCGCATTTTCTCGGTCATACCGCTAGATTTCGCACGCTCGCGACCATATCAACATAGCCTAATAACAGTTATAAGAGTGTAGTATCAAGCAGATCTCGATACGGTCTCGATTGGTCGCGATCATGCGGCATCTAACGGCATGGGAAAGACGCGAAATGACGTGACACATTTTGTCGTGAAGACGGGCATTCACGCGCCACGTTATAAAAATTGGAGTATAGAATCCTTCTCCAGACAACGTTTGAATTCGAACTAGCTATCTAGCTAGTGTCACCGTTGAGACTCGAACCCTAGGACCTCCCGGTCAGAGGCACTGCAGCGACATAAGTTGATGCCCTGAATCACTTAACCCGGAACTTAATGTAAAGTACTCTCCAAAAATTTTCGATGGAAAGACGTTACGCAATAGTGCCCGTAACCATAGTCTTTCTGCCAATTAGGTTAGGACTATTTTCATCCCTTTTAGCTATACTACTGGAATCGCAACAGAACTGATGGCGTTACGATAACAGTTCGGCCGCCCATAGAAGGGAAAGGGGTGATGTATGAGGGGAGGAAGTGAAGCTATTTCCCAGGCATTTTGTGGGCTAAACTGCACTGAAAAGAAGCTTGTTGTGCTGACCTGACATACAGGCCACGTACGATCTTCCTCTTGCAAGTAGTCCTTACCACCAATTGAATTTCAAATTCAAACACTATTGATAGAGAAAACCACCGACAAGAATCAGATATTTATGATACATCGAACTGCGGATTCAGAGGGGGCCATAGCTACCCCCGAAAGGCCTAGAGTTTTCGTTTGCTATCTTTATTTATTTGCCAAAATTATTTAAATATTTATTTACGTTATAATTATGCAATTATTTAAAAAAATTATATTGTGTAATATCATATATACATTACAAGAATAATATACAATATAATAACAAATGTTTATTATTTAACAAAAATCTTTGATGGCCCCCTCGAAAATGATCGGCCGGATCTGCCCCTGATCAGTAGTGATATAATTCAAGCTCTGTGACAGATGCAGCATACGCCGACGAGCTTTCAAAAATTTATTTAATTTTCAATTCAGTTTGCCGCTGATTTCTGCGTAAGTGGCGTGCATCTCATCATTAGGGTACCTTTCTGTAATCGACTACCTTCTCATCAAAATTTTCTGCAATACCTTTTTCCTTCGATTCGTCTTTCGCGCTTGTCATAATAACTTAGTCAAATTGCTTGAACGTGGCGATTATTTCCTCTCGATGTAAGCATTTAATTATCAATTAGAGAGGCATATTTCGATAATAAATAGTAGTCTTTGCTTTTTCTTTACAATAATGTTGCTGTGTATTTTACTCTCTAATTCTTGCAGACTGCAGTTGTCTTTGAAGTATACCACGGGAAGCGCCTTTCTCTTGTGTACAGGTAGCAAGGCATCCAATATCATGTAGTGTATTTTGACATGTAGTACCAACATAAGCGTCAATGAATGTTTGGTTGCGTTTGAAAGTGAAAGATTTTCCCATTTGAATTTTTTCTATAGCATTTTTACGTCATATTCTTGTTTTCATGCTTTGAAATTGAAAAAAATTATTAGACAGTATTTACTTGGCAAGGAATGAAGTAAATTTTAATACTCGAAGATGGCCGTAAATGCGTATGTTAAACTTAATGGCTAGGGGTGAACGCAACGATTCACGTTTTTCAGAAGTGCTTGTGTACATCGATCATTTCAATGTGTTCTATGAAGGCAATAATTCAAGAGTCGCTGTCTATCTGGTAATAGTTGTTAGTTATTTTATGTAATTTTGTGTTTTAATTTCCGTCTGTTATTTGTTTATTCGCGTAGGTGTTAGGATGTACTGAAGTATTTTTTTTTATTTTTTATTATTATAATACTAATTAACTGTGATCAATATTTATATCAAATTCAACTATTAATACGTGCCGTGAAGTGTAAAGTTACTGCTTGACATTTTACATTATTGCATTGACATTTCTTATTTGACAATACACTACACATTTAAATATTAAAAATATTTTAAAAATAATAAAAAATAGTAATTGTTACGTGTTTTTTGATAATGGAAACTTAAAACACAAAGACAATATCAGTTTACGCTGGTACATACCATTGACACCTGTTTGGATATTAGCAGGTGTCAGTTTATGGGAAGTTAAATATTTATGTCTGTTTTGACTGTTTTGCACTTTTCATTCCTTGAAATGGAAATCAACAGTGTCAACTTCATTACTTTCAATGTCTCTGAAGAAAACATGGTTGATAGCATATGGTAGTACATCACTCTGCAAAGCTTTGATTATTGTGTAAAAATGCCAATGGGTTTGAGTTATTGCATGAAATTTTTATAAGCCCATCTGTACCAAATTGCACATCTGTAAATTCTATTGTATGTTTGTTGAATATCTCTTTAGCAGATCAACCTTGTCCCTCCTTGTGAAGTGTCGTGTTATGTCTGTCACTGGTTAAAAGTTATCTGGGATGATTTTTAGTTGACATCAACAAACCAATACGTTTATATCAGAAAATTCAGATATTTTTCTAACCAAAAGTAAATCACATTTAAATAGTAATGAATTTTTTTGTTTGTGATAAATTGCTTGGTATCATTTTGAAATAGTTAATTCCTCTAAAAGAGAATTTTTCCAAGCCTGGTTTGCTTTTATCAGTAGCATTTATACCTTAACAACATTGTGTCAGATTCCATAATAATTTTGAAACCATTTTAAAGTGTATTTGAGGAGTATTTGCTTATATTTTGAAGTTGTTGAGCCTGGGCCATTCATATTTAAAGACAATTAAAACTACGGATGTACAAAGAGGCTGCATAATTTGGGTAGTAGCGTAAAATGTTTTGAAAATTATTATATGTAGCTGTTAGAAATATCTTCTTAAGTCCGAAGTTTTACAGTTGACCATTTCTTGTTGACTACTTTCTTTAGCCGCTCTTAATTGTTTTCCTTTGTTTTATGTAACACCACAAATTGTGCATTTTAAAATATTGTTTCAAGTTTGTGCAGTATTAATTGGCATACACTGGTGTGACACAGCTTTTAAAATTTGAGCACACAGCTTTTAAAATATTTAACAAAATGGTTGTATTTGTAATTTTTCAGCAACTTTGTTAGATGTGCTTCCACAATGATATTTTGTGCATAATATTAATTATGCACAATAGAATATTAAATTAATTTCATATTAATTTAAGATAATGATAATGCTAATTTACATGTATGTTTCTTGACTAGATAATTTTTGCACTGGACTTGGA
The DNA here is from genome assembly GCA_038098605.1 of Gryllus longicercus. Taxonomy (NCBI): domain Eukaryota; kingdom Metazoa; phylum Arthropoda; class Insecta; order Orthoptera; family Gryllidae; genus Gryllus; species Gryllus longicercus. The sequence continues at coordinate 557,797 of JAZDUA010000729.1, read as the reverse complement.
AATTTATTTTTTCTTCTTAATATGTATTGAATATAGTAATGTAGGAGATTACTTATCATGTGAATCATGGTTTTCGTATACTAAAGATAACGTGAATGATATCAAATGTTATTAACAATTTCAGATGCTTGAGCTTATCACTGTTATTTTCCCATTTTGTGGAATCCAGATGGTTAATTCCTTGCTATTAAAATATCTGAAATTTTATTAGTTGTTTTTTTTGACAGTGATATTTATCCTCTTAAGAATTATGGTAATGTCTGCGTAACATGTGAAACAAGTAATGTCACATTTACTTGTTTTGTATAACTCCACTGTAACTAACAGTTTCGTAGATTTTATCTCTATGGTTTCTGGAAACCTTGCAACTTGAAACTGATAATTGCGAGAGAAGTAGGTACACAAATCACAAAAGTGCTTTCTAAGTGTAAATGGTTTTTACAGATGCAGACAGAATACACAGTTTTTAATCTTTGAAAAATGCAATCTACACCAATTTGCATGTTTTGATTTTAGTTTTTGATGAACATGACTATTCACTAAATCTGTAAATGCAGTTTCAATATCCATGTTGTCAGCAAAAGCAGTTTTCACCTAAGAATCAATGGTTATAACTATCTTTCCCAATTCTTTCATGTGTTATGCATATTACTAATATTTACTCATTGTACACAGGGACTGATATAAACATTTTTTTCTGAAATTGTTGGAGCTTTTTAAATGAAATTTGTTTTTATGTATTAATTCATTTTTAGTGTATTTATTTAATGTTAATGATAATTTTTAAAAACATTGATACATTTTTTTTAATGAAATATAGTAAAATTTTTTCATGTACTGAGCATATAAAGAATAGATCACTTCATAATACATAATATAGTACTATATTATACATTTATAAAATTTCATATATTGTAATCTAGAATAGTTTTTTTTAAACTTCTTTTTCAAGACCATATGTAAATTACTTCAATCATTGGAAGTTTGATACAAGTTTGTTTTTCATGCAAGATAATCTCACATTATTTCAATACAGAGTAAAATGTGTTTATGAAAATAGGTATAAACTATTTATTTTATATTTAAACTTTCTGAAAGATAATTATTAAAATCATACTAGAATAAATTTTCATTTCAAAGAAGTACTTTTGTTAAGAGTCTTCATCTATTTATTATTATTAAAATACGTTAATGAATATAAAATGACAACTTGTAATATTATTTTTGTAATAAAAATGTTTAAATTTTTCAGATTAATGTTGAGGATTCAAAATGGATCCGTTGTACCTATCATACTCCCAGGCCAATGGTGTGCCTCAAGAGTCCAAATTGGCAACATACATGGTAAATATGCCATATTATATTGTTTAATGCTTCTTATTCAGTATAATCTTGATAGATTAAATTGAGCCAGGCAATAATTTTATTAGGTTATTCACTGTTAGTGTCATCTTTACTCTATTTGTTAGTGAATATTGCATGTTACACTCAAATGCTGTGAGAGATGCGAGAGTGCATTTTCTCATGGTAGGCAATGTATATAATGTATACAACTGAAATGAATGCGAGTATATTTTGAAACTTACAAAACATTTTGTATACTGTTATCAGTAACACTTCTTTGTTTAGAATAATTATTATTTAGAATATTTCTGATGTGAAAAAGAGTTACAGGAGTGTGAAATAAGCTTTAAGTGGAATAAGTTTGGATTAGCTCAATTTAAATGAAGTTTATATAATGCTGACCATATGAAATGAATAGATATGCAGAGACCAAATTATTTTCAAAGATGTGTGAATTTATGGTAAAGAAACCTTTGATTTGTTTATGTGTGGTGTCAATTTTTGGGGTTAATTGCTTATTTAGACCTACAAAAGCCGACATGTAGGGCAATACCAGTTGTTATGTTTTAACAACAGGAACACTGCCACCTCCCCAGATATTCTACGTACCATATTCACGGGATTAATTAGTATTTTTTTCTTTTATGGATAACGTTTAATTTCCCCTGCTGAGTAATGGGCCTATATGTACTTAAAAACAACATTAATTTCATAAAATCGTAAACTCTAACAATATAAGTTGAGTTGTCTCTCTAATTAACACTATAACAATGTTTTATGCTAGAAGAGTAGTTCAAATAATCCCATAGTAACAAAATGTGTTGCTTTTTATTTACATTGTCAGTTTATTCACAAGGACATTCCGTCAATGGAATTGGTCTAGAGTAATTAGTTTACTATTGATAATAGAACAATCTCTGTATGACTCAAGCAATCATTAATATTGGTTATTGCTGGTTGCCAATGAAAGGCTTAATTACCATTATTGGATATAAAAATGGAAGGATGTTGTGAGATTCTATTCCTATCGTCTGGACTGAATGCTTTGGTAAATGTGCTGGGACATCATGAATGTGTAAATCTATCAGTTGTGAATAAATGGTAATTAGCAGAGTTAATATGCAGATTTTTTTTTCAGTATAGCATTAGATTACTGCCAGATTTCGCTGTCAGAAAAATGGCATTTTCTTGTGATGGTGTGTAATATCAGCGAGGGTCATAAGTTGCTTTTGTTGTTCATGATGTTTGATGTAGGGAACAGCTTTTCATGTAAATACATATTTTTACAGGGGGCAAGATTCCTGCATTCAATAATAATTTTTAGAGTAAATACGACATTCTGAATTAATTAAAACTATTTTTATTTTATATATTTGTATATGTTTTGGTATAATTACTAATTTTTATACATTTTACCTATTACAAGATATTATTAGTTACATTTTAACACATTTATTTGTTGATACAGAACATTGCATATACCAATTTTCAATACATGTTATTTGAATTGTTTTACAAACACATGCAATGCGCTTCTATTAATGCCGGATCTTTGCTATTATCAAACTCATCCCCCCTCTCCCGCTTCTTGGAAACTGCTTTGGTATCCGTCGGACTTGAGGATAAGTGGATGTATGTGAAGCAGAAGTAACTTCAACAATGTACTTGCTCATGTTTCATGAGCTCTTGGGTAACTCTATCAAAAACTAATGTTTTTCAGATCAATATCTTATCTTGTTGTGGGAGTTTTGGGGTTACTTTCCCATTAACCCCCCCCCCCCCCTTCCTCCGTAAACCATCACTAGCTACACGGTAGTATTCACTTGAGCGCCGGATCCTTGTAGTGAATGATTACATCTGTATAGGTAGTACTTTCTTTCAGCATTCCTGAATTGATGCTAAGATCTGATCACAAGGTTCTGTACTCTGAAAACTCTTGTAGAGAGAAGTTTCAAACATTTCAACGAATTTTTATTTTAGACATTTTCAATTTTTTCTTACATATTTTGAAAAACATAAATGCATGTATATTTTGCGTTTTTTTTTTTCATTACAATGAATTTTGCTCCCTATTGATGAATATGAGTGACTCCTTATTATCATTGCTGAGTAAATTCATCTAAATCTCACGAATGTGTTGCTGCTGAAAGGGGAACATTCTCTGTAGCAGATTTTGAGAGTGTATCTTCGTATCCTTTATTTGGTTCAGTGATAGCTGTTATTCCTACATATATTTATTATTTGAGTGTTATATAAACTTCAAATAAACATACCAGAATAATAAATCTATGTTTAGATTATAAAAAAATAAATTTTATTTGACAGCAGTTTTGTTTCCTTTACCTGATTTTCATGGAGAATAAGTAATAGGTATTATTGTTTGCTGATCATTTCAAAATGTACTCGTTTCGTTAAAATTCAATATCGCCCCAAACTGCTAGTAATTTTATCTTTCTGCACGATTCATATCATCAGAAGTGTCTTTCGTAGATTACAGTATTATTGATGTGGTAGTTTATACTTGTGGAAATGATGCATGCATCTATATATTTGATAGTTTGCTGCATGAAGACTTATTGTGTTTTTTAATGTTCAGGCTGCCTTCCTGAAAATTAAACTATATATTTTTATAAAGATATACTCATTCATCCTGTAACATTCTTTTTTATGTGTAGCAATGTAACCTTTATTTGAATTTTTATTCATGAAATATACTATTGTAATATTGTAAGTATTTTGATGATGATGATGATAATAATATAATAATAATAATAATAATTATTATTATAATATTTTTTATTAAATTAAATGTTTTTTAATAATGTAGAATTGTAATTTACTATTTTTTTTGGAATATTTTATAATTGCTTCCCTTTCAATTGCATTGTTCACCAGATAATAAGAATAACAAAACAGTTAATAGGATAAAATGTAAGTGCATAAATGTGAATTTGAATTATATGTATTGTATCCGTGACCTATTACAAACCCACTTTTATGTAAATGTGTGCAAGTTAATTGAACAATTGTGTAGGTGAAAAAAAGTGTCCCGTAAAAAAATAACTGGAAAACTTTTTGTATTTTAAGTACCTGTCCTGTTATTTCAATTATTATTTATATTATTATTATTATTATTATTATTATTATAGTAATTATAATTATTTTCTTAACAGTGGCATGATCTATCTGCTATTAATTTCAGTCAGTTTTCTCAGAAATAGATTTGGTGATTCTGGTGGGGTTAACATATTTTGTGAAACATGAGATCCTATAACACAATATTTTGATTGATGCAATCCTTGTTGCTTGGAAATTGAGATGAATTTTTTTCAAGTTTCAAATTATTGAACCAAGGGTGTAAGGGTATATCAACAGCATTTACATCAGATGTGGTTGACATCAATGAAATTGGCTAGATCTGTATAATTCAGTGTCTGAATGAGCTAAATATTTTGTGTAGTAGTGCCAAAGAAGTAATTTCTTTTTTATATCATATCTGGCTTATTTGAAATATTGTGTTGATTAAACATTAAAAATTATATCAAGATAAGATAACGACAAAAATTTAAATTATTATACTTACTGATCATAAAGTGTAATACACCACTGAAGATTAATTACTGGTTTAAGTGCACATTGCATCATTCATTGTTTTGTCCTAGTGCACTGAAATCTCTACATATTTGTTGCTGGCTGCAGTAGTTATAACAATCAAGCATTTGCAATGCATCCCATGAAGGTGTTATCAATGATTTGGAGTCGTTTCCGAGGCACTTCACTAAGTGGCAAGTTACCAATGATCAGCCTTCCCCAGCTATAGAAAGAAGTTCAGTCCCTTTTCATTTTCTCCCTTCTAAGCCAAATACGCACTTGCCCATACGTGAATGACAATTTTCCATATCATTTAAGAACTGATTGTGAATATGCATTTTCCTTTTTGCTTCAAGTTTTTCCCTGCTTATATTATGTTGGGCAATAAACAAATGCTCAACACCCTTAAATGTCTATTGCAAATTTTTAACCTTTTTTAATTTTTTCTCTCATCGATGCACCGTTGCCAATGTTTTACCCAATCATTGAAGGCGGCGTGGAAGTCGTCAATGGGAATCTCCTTCAGTGTGGTCGTCACAGCTGCTTTTTCAACCTCCAGCGTCCCATGCCAAGTTCCTTTCACGGTTCTTTTGGTCCTTGGGAACAAAAATAAGTCATCGGGTGCCAGATCGGTATTTGCGCGGCGGCTATGGCAGCGTTGACCTCTCATTTTGGCCAGTAACTCGAGAGACAATGAGCGCGGTTTGGCTGGACACGGTCATTGTTCACGATCCAATTGTCGCGAATTTCTTTTCGGACAATTTTCATTTGAAGATCCTCTGTTAAAATGCGGTGAGCGATTGTTTTGTGTATTCTACACTCTTCTGCAATCATCCGAACACTTAATCGTCGGTCCTTGTCCACAATTGACGCCCTTTTTGCACCGACTTGCCGGTTTGTGATGTCGTTGAAGGACTCCTGACCTTCACAGATCCTTTTGTCGCTCATGAAGTTTGGATTTGTTTCAATGCCCCATCATCGTATGCTTTCCGAAGCATTTCGAACGTCGCCATACTGTTTCCCCACTTCCACCTACATTGATTGCATAACGTTGCTCCAAAAGTGGTCCATTTTTGCTTGACGAGGGTGCAGTGGATACCTCTGCGCGGAGCGTAACCGTGCCTCAACAACTGCTCGCAGGCGACTGACACCAGTCTCGTTAGCTTAGATCGCCCACCAACTTCTTCGCCCGAAGCTCCGCCAGCCAGCGTTGCCAACTAGAAAAGGGAACTTTCGGGAACTGTTGTGACAGATCTTGTCCCCAAATTGTCTATTACATAAAGACTATCCCCATTTGTATATTACATAAAGACTGTCAGCTTTAGGATATGAAAGCATACCTCATTTTTATTTTATTTTTTTACTCGTAATATATCTTGCTTAGTGTAGTCTTCCAATCCGAAGCTACTATTACAGTAACTGCTAAATTATCGGACTTCTTAACCGTTCTGATCTTGTTGATTAAACTTCGACTGAAGTGAATTAGGTATTCTAGTGATGTTGTCCAAGTGCAACCTTCACTCGATCATGATCACGATGTAATGCAACCTAGCATTCCATTTGCTAGGTCGGTGTGAAAAGAAAGCGCCTTTTCTCATTTTCGGGTTCGAGTTCGCATTCTCGATCATTAAAGATGCCCGGGTTTCATTTGTTGCAATTGTCACCATTTGTTGTGCTATTATTGACTGGGTGGTCCAAAAGAAACTTGCTCATGGAGAAATACAGTCCTTATATACACTAAGCTTATCACTCGACCGGCAAATGATTCTTTTGATATATTTTTGTCAGAAAATCGTGCAGGTTCTGAGCGCCGGATGCACAGTGGCACAGGGCTCCTGATATGCGATGCCGGTGACGATGGTTCTGGGTGGCAGATTTCTGAAAATGTGACTTCAAACAAGGGTTCAGTGACCCAAGAAAGTTTTGGGGTAAATTTTGGTCCGCCATATTGCATCTGCCATTTTGAATCTCAAAAATCCGTCTTCAGATTCGTGATCAGCGACAGTCCTCCCATTATAATTCTTTTTAGTGATGATTTCTCGTGAAAACTATTTCTTACCTCCCAGCTTCACGTACCGAACTCACACTTTGAGGCATTAACAGCTGGTGCTCTGGCCAGTATGACTGATGAAGAATACATTTCGCAGAGCGATGCTCAGCTATTTTCGAACCTGTCAAAAAATAGTCTTCTAACTAGAACTGAATATAAAGTGGAGTTGGATAGATTACGGACCTCATGAGCAACACTACATATTATGGTGTACCATTCGAAATCCAAAATTACTCATGGCAATACTAGGAGATTACCGAAATTGATAATGTTACATTTAATGTCATCGCCGGAATAAATGGCACTTCCAACTAGTTCTGCACCTTCTTCTCCAGCAGCTGGAGAAGGCTCTGTAATACAAGAAAAGATGGCGTAATTGAAAATCAAGATGTATATTGCTGTCACCCATCTTCGTAAAACAAGGTTTCTGCAATAACCAGGACATGGGAGGAAGTCAGAATGAATGGTATCTGCTCTCCAACTGATGTGCAGGTTCTGCAAATCGAAGAGGCACGGTTGATTGAATTTTTAAAAAACGTTCTTGTTGCTATTCTTTCTCCATCAAGAGAATGAGGAGTATGTAAGCAAACCGGGATGCCTGTCTCCACTGAACCGCGTGATGCGGCACCCATGACCACCCATGACCTGCTGTCGCAGCTGTGTTGGCGATCTCGAATTCAGCCAAACGTTGCACAATATTCTTATATGGGACCGTGCAGGACGCGTAAGAGAACGGACGACTCCCTAAAAATTTGGAATCGACTTCGTATACGCTGTTCAACAAGACAATGAAGTAGATAAAAACAAACCGGAATGTATCCCTCCGCTGAAACGCGTGGCCGCTGAACTGTCACCTTACAGCTGTCAACGCCCCTCTGTCAGCACTGGCTGTTGGCGATCTCGAATCTGCATCCACACGTTTTCCTATACTCTTCTATCGCAATGTATAGGTGAGTAAGAGAAGCGGACGAATTGTACAATAAATGAAAATATTTTTTCGTTATGGTATAAGCATATTGATTGAATTTGTTATTAAGAAGAAAATATTCAAAACTGATCTGTAGAATATTGGGAATATCCACGTAGTTTATTAGACAAAATATGTTTAAAGTTGTCTTAAGATCTTATTTTCGAATATTCGACTTTACTCCTCGCACAACCTGTATATGAAAGTTCGATGTTGATGATGGATGACCTTCGCGCCCACGACTGTCTCCTTATTTGTGTACGATTCCCGGCGACCCGAGGAGCACACCGTACGAACTAGTCTTGTAAACGTGGGAGTACGGATGAACAGAGCATCCCATCCCAGGCGGGCATTTTCCAAGTTGCGAGAGACTGCTCGTCCAATCCCGAGCAGCTGGTGGTGTCGGCAAATGTTATCCTCCTTGGACGAGTGCAAAAGGTCGACACGCGGTGGGTACGGCGAGCAGCGAAGGTTAGTGGCTTGGCAAATAGCAAGCGATGTGCCTATTCGCACGTTTCGCCAGTGCACACCCGAATTAATTAGGTGAATTTTCTCTTAAATATCTATAAAGAAGAGGGGAATACAAGTCCTCTCAAAACGTTTCCGAAACATGGAATTTCAAAACACGCGCCGTTCGGAAGAGGCGATTGACAGTCCGCCGCCAGTGCCCTTCGTGAAACCAGCCGGCGCACACTCTGGAATTGCGAACGAGTAGAGCGCATCGTACGCTGCCGCGGGGCTGGAGGGTTAAGAGAGAACAACAGTGGCTTTATGGGCTGAAGGAGCATTTGGCGCAGTGTGCGATCGCATCTGCGTCTGCATAGTGACGATCTCAGTGAGTGCCTTGATATGTCTCGAAGAAATAACACTCAGCTAGTACAAGTTTGTAAAGTACCTGTGACATTGAACGAAGGAATTGTGAGATACCTCTCCTGAAAAGAGCTCTCATCCCTTCCAATAAAGCAGTTCTTCGCTAGCGCGCGAAACGCGAACGCATTGCTTTGCAGTGTGGCATTCATAAGAATAGTGTTAATTTAATATTATAAACACATACTGTTATATTTTGAATGTGTTGCAATTACAAATCCATTTCGAATTAATGAAACCCAAAATGAAATTTGTAAACGAATGTAGTTGGCTACTTTTTTAAGGCGTTTTGAAAAACTGAAGTTAGTTTTCGTTTTGCTTCAAGCATGAAGAAAAATTTGCTGAAAAGAAACAACGTTGAATTGACTTTGTGTTTCGTCACAGAGTGTAGACGGCAAATTATCTAGATTATTGTCAGTATTCGGCAACTTGTACTTATAGCGTAAAATTTGTACAGCGAAGTTATGAAAAATACTCTACAGCGTAGCGAAATTTGCGTGGTAAGACGAAAGATAAGGCTTCAAAATTAGGCATTCAATTCAAACGTGTGAGTAAATAAGTTTTGAATCAACTTGTACTATAGAACTCTAAACACCCCTGTAAAAACGGTTCTGGAACAATAGTACTCTACACACCCGTGCTGAGTAGATACGCAGTAATCCGATATTTCGGAAGAGTTCATGCCGAACGAAATCAAAGCAGGCGTTGTGAAAATAAATGCGAACAACCCTTATACTGGTCCTGGCCGGCGTCAGACCGAATGCTGTAATCGAGCTATGAAATCTCAGGGGGCAGGATCTTTTGGGGTATGAGAAAGATTTGCGCCAAGACACAGAATGAGGTAAAACTGCGTATGTTCTCTCCAGAATATGACCACATTTAACAGTACTGAGCGAAATGCAAAGACCAGACATCGAATAACACACAAATGTATAACACAAAATCAAATTATCCTTCTAACTCTTTGAAAATTTACATCGTTTGTTCACTTTGACTCGCATATTCGTTCCTAATCTACTTTTTTTACAAAAATGCCCGTGACTGTAATTACTGCTTGGCCAGCTCCGTTTGAAAATAACAAAACATTAAATTTCTTGAACTCATTAGTACAACACATTAAATTCCTTATTTCTACAAAATTCTAAGATTTTGATCATCGCAACAAATTATTGAATGACTTATCCAACTACCACTATTCACAGTTAATTTCCACGACAAGATTACACAGAAATGAACAAATATTTACACGGTTTTTTTCGTAAAATATAACACATGAATGAACTGTATTACTGGAGTACAAGGTTCTGTTTCAGTTAATTTGCCGTGATCTAGTTCGTGCGACAATCTACGTGGCTGTGCAAATATAGAACTAGTCTTTCCGCTGCTGCTCTAGAATTCATGACTCTGCGTGTCTCAATCCCTTTACAAAATTTGTAATTTTTCCAGGATCAGCTTTTCAGCTGTATTCCTTAGTACGACTAGGTTGTTTCTCCTTGAAGTTTGAATTAAAAACTGATATGATGAGGGGTGAAGGGACAATCACAAATACGACCATATCTATGCAGGACTCGAATCCTCAACCTCCTCGGCGCAGACGACGGCTGCCGTAACCGTCTGCGTCACGGGGCCGACTTCATTATTATTATTATTATTATTATTATTTATTAATGCATATTCTGGAATAACGCTGCCCATCCTGCCCATACGCGCGCACGTTTCAGTGAACCAAAAGTAAATTATCAACCTCCTGGCTTTTCAATGCTCCACACGTAAAAAAGTTATCTTTCAGGGCGTGATGAACGCTGTGTCTCGCATGAAATGTCACACATGTCATCCTTGTATGAAACGTCACACGTATCATTCGTGCTGAATTTGCAACGCGCACGCATCGAAACAGACTTCAAGAAGCTTCCTTCGCAACGGCACTGCCCTCCCACGACATAGTCTGATATAGTGTAGTACTAAGAACTGTCGGAGATTGTACCTCGCGGAATGGCAAGGAGCAATGTCTATTTTATCTAAAACAATTACAACAGACTGGACCATGGAAATGTTTTCTTTAATAGATTTACTCAAGAAATTACTAACTGCAGAAATCCATTTTGAATTCTGTTAGAAGTTCCTCGAAGTTCCTTGAAGAAGAAGAAGTTCCTTGAAGAGGAAGAGAAGAAGAAGTTCCTTGAAGAAGAAGAAGAGGAAGTTCCTTGAAGAAGAAGAAGAAGAGGAAGTTCCTTGAAGAAGAAGAGGAAGTTCCTTGAAGAAGAAGAGGAAGTTCCTTGAAGAAGAAGAGGAAGTTCCTTGAAGAAGAAGAGGAAGTTCCTTGAAGAAGAAGAGGAAGTTCCTTGAAGAAGAAGAAGAGGAAGTTCCTTGAAGAAGAAGAAGAGGAAGTTCCTTGAAGAAGAAGAAGAGGAAGTTCCTTGAAGAAGAAGAAGAGGAAGTTCCTTGAAGAAGAAGAAGAGGAAGTTCCTTGAAGAAGAAGAAGAGGAAGTTCCTTGAAGAAGAAGAAGAGGAAGTTCCTTGAAGAAGAAGAAGAGGAAGTTCCTTGAAGAAGAAGAAGAGGAAGTTCCTTGAAGAAGAAGAAGAGGAAGTTCCTTGAAGAAGAAGAAGAGGAAGTTCCTTGAAGAAGAAGAAGAGGAAGTTCCTTGAAGAAGAAGAAGAGGAAGTTCCTTGAAGAAGAAGAGGAGGAAGTTCCTTGAAGAAGAAGAGGAGGAAGTTCCTTGAAGAAGAAGAGGAGGAAGTTCCTTGAAGAAGAAGAGGAGGAAGTTCCTTGAAGAAGAAGAGGAGGAAGTTCCTTGAAGAAGAAGAGGAGGAAGTTCCTTGAAGAAGAAGAGGAGGAAGTTCCTTGAAGAAGAAGAGGAGGAAGTTCCTTGAAGAAGAAGAGGAGGAAGTTCCTTGAAGAAGAAGAGGAGGAAGTTCCTTGAAGAAGAAGAGGAGGAAGTTCCTTGAAGAAGAAGAGGAGGAAGTTCCTTGAAGAAGAAGAGGAGGAAGTTCCTTGAAGAAGAGGAGGAGGAAGTTCCTTGAAGAAGAGGAGGAGGAAGTTCCTTGAAGAAGAGGAGGAGGAAGTTCCTTGAAGAAGAGGAGGAGGAAGTTCCTTGAAGAAGAGGAGGAGGAAGTTCCTTGAAGAAGAGGAGGAGGAAGTTCCTTGAAGAAGAGGAGGAGGAAGTTCCTTGAAGAAGAGGAGGAGGAAGTTCCTTGAAGAAGAGGAGGAGGAAGTTCCTTGAAGAAGAGGAGGAGGAAGTTCCTTGAAGAAGAGGAGGAGGAAGTTCCTTGAAGAAGAGGAGGAGGAAGTTCCTTGAAGAAGAGGAGGAGGAAGTTCCTTGAAGAAGAGGAGGAGGAAGTTCCTTGAAGAAGAGGAGGAGGAAGTTCCTTGAAGAAGAGGAGGAGGAAGTTCCTTGAAGAAGAGGAGGAGGAAGTTCCTTGAAGAAGAGGAGGAGGAAGTTCCTTGAAGAAGAGGAGGAGGAAGTTCCTTGAAGAGGAGGAGGAAGTTCCTTGAAGAGGAGGAGGAGGAAGTTCCTTGAAGAGGAGGAGGAGGAAGTTCCTTGAAGAGGAGGAGGAGGAAGTTCCTTGAAGAGGAGGAGGAGGAAGTTCCTTGAAGAAGAAGAAGAAGAAGAGGAGGAGGAAGTTCCTTGAAGAAGAAGAAGAAGAAGAGGAGGAGGAGGAAGTTCCTTGAAGAAGAAGAAGAAGAAGAAGAGGAGGAGGAGGAAGTTCCTTGAAGAAGAAGAAGAAGAAGAAGAGGAGGAGGAGGAAGTTCCTTGAAGAAGAAGAGGAGGAGGAGGAGGAAGTTCCTTGAAGAAGAAGAGGAGGAGGAGGAGGAAGTTCCTTGAAGAAGAAGAAGAAGAAGAAGAGGAGGAGGAGGAGGAAGTTCCTTGAAGATGAAGAGGAGGAGGAGGAAGTTCCTTGAAGAAGAAGAGGAGGAGGAAGTTCCTTGAAGAGGAGGAGGAGGAAGTTCCTTGAAGAAGAAGAGGAGGAGGAGGAGGAGGAAGTTCCTTGAAGATGAAGAGGAGGAGGAGGAAGTTCCTTGAAGAAGAAGAGGAGGAGGAAGTTCCTTGAAGAGGAGGAGGAGGAAGTTCCTTGAAGAAGAAGAAGAAGAGGAGGAGGAGGACGTTGAAGAAGAAGAAGAGGAAGTTCCTTGAAGAAGAGGAGGAGGAGGAAGTTCCTTGAAGAAGAAGAAGAAGAAGAAGAAGAAGAAGAAGAAGAGGAGGAGGAGGAGGAGGAGGAGGAGGAGGAAGTTCCTTGAAGAAGAAGTTTTGGCAAATTTTTGTAAGGTAGTAACGTATTTACGCTACAAATTAAGAAGTACAATCAACGTAGCCTTTGCCAACCAACTCTTTATTTTCACGGTTCCCTCCGAAAGGCAATTCTTGCTTTGCTAAAATAATGACGCTATTAATGTCTCTATTCTTTGTCATTATATCGCTTTACACCCGATGGGTCAAGTTCGGTTTCGATGCTGACTCTTCCAAACCTAGCCAGCTGAACATATGAACGCAAATGACTTTGTGATCGATGATGTTTTGTAAATTTGAGAGATTATGCAAATTGTTATAACCTTCATTCCTCATATTACGGTCATGGCCCAGCAAAATAATTTATTGTTTCCTGTTTCCTATTAACCAACTGCTGTTTTCATGTTTTTCGTTTTAAAGTAGCGGAATCTCCATGGATTTTCTTGTGCAAACATCTGAAGACTTGAAGTTCCGGAACAGGCCTGTACGAATAATTCACTTTCATCCACAAAAGTGCAACTGAATATATTTTTTAAGTATTCTCATTTATACGTATATTTAGTGCCATACCGCAGTATTTTATCGATATTTAGCACAAAATACAGCAAACAAAAGGAACACGCGTTGAGAAATATCGTGCACAGAATGAATAACAAACACAGATCAAATAAATCCACAAGAAAAGACTGTGGCATTACATGGCAGGCGGCGCTTTTATTACCAGTGCGTCGGCACCCTGGGCGGCGCGTTGGGGCTGAGTTGCGGCACTTTCCAGCGTGCTCCATAGAACCAAATGAGCTTCCTGGAAATGGTCAAGAGCGCATGCGCGTACTGCTTACAATGCATTCAGGTGGAGATTGAATTGTAATGAATTCAAATGGAGAACATCGGCACGCTCACTTCGCTCAGGGTTGCGGCGCCTACTGCCTCCGTCTCTTCCAGCCGCTTTCTTTGTCAGCTACAGCAGTGTATGCACAACGCAGGGCCGCGCGCGCCTATGCGAGTGTGTACCTTTATGTAGCAAAATTAAAAGAAAAAGCTGTTCTCCTTGGAGAGAGTGGCGATTCCAAAATATAATAATTACATTTAACTGTCTTTTCTGCAGAGTGAGCGCAGCATACCTAGCTTACCTGGAATGCATGCCACTGGTTGGTACCGACCCCCTAGAGGTCGATGATGTTCAGGGTGTTGTTGGGTCTATAGCCAAATTTGAACCTGCGGTAGATAGGTATAATCAAGATTAAATCTATTACAAAAATATTGAACTAGATAACTAATTTCTTTCTGACACAGCAATACATTGTATAAATTACAAATTCGCTCCTCTTTCGAATCCGTCGTTCATCCGTACGATCAGGGGCTTAGCTAGGCTGGTGCAACGTATTGGTCCCCCGAAGTATGACAACAAGGGGACCCACCGAGGGTATATTGGCCACTAATAAAGCAATTTGCACTTCTCCATTATATCAACTATATTATTATACCAATTAGAAATCAAACTTAATTTGTCGTTTATTGCAGATAGGATCTCCGTTAAGACTTTCTTTTACCGGGACCTCCGAGAACGTAGCTACACAACTGCTTAGGATGTTTAGAAAACTCAAAAATTTACAATTATGTATTCACATTGGTGCGGTATTGTAGAAGAAAATGCATACTTCATGATGTTCAGAACAACAATATTAGAAAGCATAATATTTAAGAAAACAATAGTTTTCATCTTCGTTTATTTTGTTTTGATAGTGTTAAAATGTTAATTTTTTCTCTGAATTTCTATTTCATTTTTACTTTCTCACACTTACTAATATAAGAAGAGAAAGTATTGTAATGCGCCGGAAAACGGCGTATTTTACTCTTGTCTTATTAAGAAAGTTGGCGTGTTTTGTAAGAATCGGTCAGTATGTTTCTTGACATCAAGAAACTGACACTATTCTATTATATCAAAATCAAGAAAATGCTCTTGTATGATATTATAATCTCAATTAAAATTAGTGTTAATGAAATAGTGGGAAAACTTGTTGTGAATTAAATCTTTGCAGAAACATTAATGATCATAGTTGATGGATTGGTGAACAATTCAATTGTTATTTCAATTTTTTTCCCTGGATGTACAGTTTTTTATCCCATTATTACATGTTTAACTAATTGTGGAATGTTGAACAGTGTGCATTTATTTGTGTAGATTATAATTCTTTTCTATGTAAATGTATTGTCTTTGAAATTAATAGTTCATGTTTCATATCTCTAGGATCTTTTTGATCATTTTTTTTTCTCTCCCCCCCTTCTTTTGTGAACTGATTATGAAACTTGAGTGAAAAACAGTATAATTGAGCAAAATAGTGGGACATTAATTTCCCATCTATTTTTGTAGAATTTTCTCTTTTGTAGTGTTTTCGTGAAGTAATCAACCTTGTCAACTTCTAAAACAGAATTTTCAAACATTCAGATCCATTATTCAAATTAAATGTTTTTATTATCCTGCAAAAATGGTATGTTGAATATAGTTTTTAATTAATTGTTGAAATAGTTTTGTTCTTTTCTGTAGGCTATACTCTGCTGTAATTTTGTACATTTGACTCAAAAATGTATTACTTCAAAATTATCTGTTACATTTTAGAATTTAGTTCTCTCTTGAAGAGTTTTGAGAACTGCATCCTTTTTAGTAAAATATTATTTTGCCTCGTTCTCTCGTCCTGCGGCATTCATTTATTATCATCTATATTACCTTGTTTTAATGTGAATGGTCATTAACCTAAAAACTGTTTACTTGTCCTGTCTAAAATCATTATTACTTTTAACATATTTAGACATTTTTTCTTCAAAGTCCACTATTATCATTAGAGTTGTTTGATATTTCTATCTTGTATGTCTTAGAATTTTTTTTTACCTTAATTTTATATCCTTGTTTTTGCATGCCAGTATATAATTGGTACATTTGAATACATATCAGCTGTTATTAAATATTATTAAATACAACATTTGTATCTTAACCTATCCAGGAGGATCTGCTGTACGCTTATAGTCATTAAAGTATTTCCTAAATTTTTATGTTTAGGACTGTTGTGTAATTCTTAGTTGTATGTTCTTGAATTTCAAAAATCAGATAAAATTTTATGGAGTGGGTTTAGAGGTTATTTCTGCTTGTTACATGAGGAAACGTACAACACATTCGCTTTCTTCTGAGATAAGCATTATTTGCGAGAGTAACATTTGTGTAACATTTATAGAAAAAATGTTCAGAGAAATTGCAAAATATTGCTTACCAGACATGAGTGTATGTAATATTCTCTATCTATTTTACTCTAATGTGTAGCAAAACATTTCCAATTAATTTCAATAATTTAGGATGCAGAAAGGAACGAATGAACACAAACGTTTTATGATAGCGTTTTCTGTTAATTTTTTTAAAAGAATTCTTAATAGTTTTTCATCTAGTTATTTTACTATTTCATGAAGCAAAATCTTATTATACATGGTTTAAGGATATGCTGCTGAAAAGATCTTTCGATAGCAAGCACCCGCAAGCAATAAAAAATTAAAAACCTACCTGTTCGCTATGAAGTGTGGTGCGAATGGAACTACATTTGGCGGTACAATTTGCTAGTTTTGGCGGCGCGCAATTCGATTTCGAAGTTTGAGTCAACCCGTTGTTTGAGAGGTTACAGAAGATGGGGTTGTAGACAGACAAGGGAATTGGATTTGTGAAATCAGTAAAACTTGGTAGGCGTCTCTAAATTGGTATCATTTGGCGGCTCTCTTGATTTCGTGTGGTGGCTCGGGACGAAAAATTACAGGAAGTCTTACATGGAGATCTCTTCACATATTTTTAGATTGCTTCTCTTTCCACCATGGATGCTGACCTTAGCCGCGAGTCGAAGCGCTTTACGCCGTGCAGTAGAGTACCAACCGCTGGGGCCAGCTGAGTCCGCGCGAGCGGGCGGCTAGCTCCCAATTCGAGGCGCTGATAGTAGCGATTTCTTTGCAACGTTCTCTTTATTTCATGTGTATTTCTCGTATTTCTTTACTAATACAGTTTATATATTATATATCTTGACTAGTTATTCAATACAACTGTAATATAACATTAATAAATGCAAACAATTAAAATGTATTATTATTATTTTGTTTTGTCATCGGCGAATCTATCGATGAGCGAGCTCCTCACCCCCGATGTAAAATCACGAGACTGAATCGCAGCAGATTGTTGACTCTTCACAACATTCGAAAGACTTTTGGGAACACTGTCGACATATTCTTCGATATGCCCTCCGTTGGATTCCGAGAATGCAGTCAGTCTAAACTCCTATAACAGATAGAGAAACTAAATTGCAGTCGTCCATAGGACCTGGCAAATAGTGGCTACATTCGCAAATGGCCAAAAATTTTACCTCGCTCAAAATTACTTCACCCCCCCCCCAGGAGCGCGTCTCCCCGACCTATCACTGACAATACAGGAAATTTTGAAATAAAAAAAACACTTAAATTTAGTAATCAATTATTGTATGTTTTACTATTATAATGCATAGTTAATAGGAAAATTTGATTTCGTCCCGTCATTTTTGACCCCCAGTTCTATTACATCAAAATGTAGCATACAATTTTTTGGGGTAGCAGTGAATATTGTTTATTGCTCGAGTAGTAATAATAATAATAATAATAATAATAATAATAATAATAATAATAATAATAATAATAATAATAATAATAATAATAATAACGATATGAGTATAACTACAGCTTTGGGAAGGACCTCCATATTTTGTTAACAATTTGAATATATTCCTTTTCAGTAAATGTGAGATTATATTTCACCTTAAAAATTAGGCTTTTCTTGAAATATTGAATCGTTTTTATCGTCAGGGATTTTTGTTTCAGAGCCTTTTTTTACTACCCAAAACTGAAGGTGCTACAACAGCATATACCATCTCGTATTTGTCACGGTTATGTACTACTTATTATGCAAGTTGAATATTTAGCCCTTTTCATTTGCATGATTTCGCGGTCAGTGACAAGTTACTTCTCTAGGGACATTAACACTGAAGGTGCTACAACAGCATATACCATCTCGTATTTGTCACGGTTATGTACTACTTATTATGCAAGTTGAATATTTAGCCCTTTTCATTTGCATGATTTCGCGGTCAGTGACAAGTTACTTCTCTAGGGACATTAACCTAACTGAAGTGTCTGTGAGTGTTTTCAACCCGCAAAGATGTGACGAGGCTGAAATTTGATCTCGAACACTTGGTTCCGAGATCAATGCTCTTATCTACTAGACAACCGCGCTAGAATATCAAAGGTCCCGAAGTAAACCGTAAGTAAAAGTAAAGTAACTGTCACAATACGAACAAAAGTTGAACATTTGAAATTTTCGAAATTACATGTTTTCATAAAAATCGGACCTGTCTTATTAGTAAGCAAACTTTGTTATTTTTTAATTCTATTGTTGATGAGGTCGATGCCTTGTAATAATTTGGGGGAAAAGGTGTTGTCTAGGTATCAATATTTTTAACACTGAAGATCTTTTCGATCACGCAGCGATCATCAATGGAGCTGACAATATGTGCAAGAAATTATATATTAATATTACATTATACAAAAAATGAATATAAAGTACTGTGACAGATGCGTAAGCAAACGATCGTGCATACCTTGCAGCGTCTAGGTGGTATAACAAATCCTCCGATTTCTCGTGCAAGTGCGAGACGTTGAAGATGATAGTTGGGGGCATAGAGTCGAGTGTGGCAAAGCTTGAGGAGGATGGAGAAGGGCAAACGAAGGCCGGTCTCCGGGTGGAACATGGAACTTCCATAACTCCACTACCATCCCGTTTGCTTACGCATGACTTGGTACGTTCGTCCCATTCACTAGTGAAATTCTCAACTATTTATTATATCCATGGATTAACAGTAGCTGCTTTTTTGAGTGGAATATTTAAATAAATTATTTGCAAATGGTTAAAAGAGAAATGTGGATATGTTGCTCTATAAAAACAAGGTTTAACTTTAAATTTAGTCTTCTGTATGAATTTTTATTTTTGTTTTATTTTATTTGTAAAGTTGGCGATACCGAATGTAAGTGGACTTCGGCTCCCATACTTTTCTTTCTTTCTTTTTTTCTTCTTTCTTTCTTTCCTCGTTGAACGTCAGTGTACATTGTTTAATGTGAATTATCGTCTAATAGTTTGTGTGATGCACACACGGTTGCCAGATTGGGGATTTTTCTTCGTTTCTTCTCCACAGGAAAGAATGGGGAACATAAATGGACGGGCAATTTTTGGGGGAAATTATTTTAACTCAGAGTCGTGACAGAAATATTATTCTCTTAAGTATTATGAATGAAAGAAGTCATTATTCTCATTTTAATGTATCAAAAAAAGAGGAAAATAAGCGACAAGCGTAGAGAAAGAAAAACATGAGAAAAACGGAAGGTAGTTTAGGACTTCGAGTAGCTCAAAGGACGATGATTAGTTGAATTGAATTATTTGAATTTAAGGGGGAGCCAATGGAATCGTCAGGGACAGCTAATGTCATTGGTCCACAATTTGGAGAATATTTTTCATTTCAAAGTTGAGCAATTTTGCTTCATTGGAGAGGTTATTTGGGAAAATTCCGTAGTAGTGGTGGGGAAAGAGCTCGCAACACACCTGGCAACCATGGAGAGCCAGTATTTCCGGTTACCGTGCATTTCGCAACAATTTTTTATCAATTACGCAGAATGCCAGATACTCAGAATGCCCGATGCCCAATACTTAGAATGCCCGATGAGGTATGTTTCATTTAATATCATTTGAATCCTCAAAAAATCGAATCAAAGAAAAAGAAGTTGAAAGAAGTGTGTGGTGGTGGGGGGAGAGGGTGGCAAAATGCAAGGGAAGCATTAAGATATCCTTAAGGTTAAAGTGGGCACCTGCTTCATATTGTTTTATGTTTATTTTCTTTACATTCTATTTACATTCATAAAAAATGTGACTTGCAGTTTTTCTATCTGAGTAATAGAGTATTAAATTAATGAATGGAATTTCAATGGAATGAGAAGTGTTTTGTGAATTTGTGTAAGCCGTATACATTTTAATCCTTGGCATCCTTGCTTGAAATCTTTTAAGCCCTGTATATTCTTGTATCAAATCTTTCACATGATTGGCCATTTAATGTTGCGAGTGAATAAATAGAAAAGAAAAAGAAATCATTTGAGGTGTTAATGAAATTTAAAGGTTAATTAGTTACTTGAATGAAATTCACCATTACTGGATGATTATTTTCTCTTAAACCTTTTTAATTTTCCCTCCCAAAATTTGGCTCTGGGTCACCGTTGATTAGTTAAATTTCAGATTTTATTTTGGCAGTTGAATTTTGTTAGCTGTTTTATCACTCTTACTATGGTCATTGACAACTGCTTGTTTTTGAATTCACACACTCCAAGCCTTCAAACAGGGCACAATTGCATGCTGCTCTTCTTTTGATGTGCCCTTTGCATGTTGACAGACACTAATCTCTTAAACCTGCAGGGATTGGTAATAAGTTGCCACGGTGCAAGTAACAATTTGCCATGATTGGTGTAGTTTCTTTTAATATTATGAGTCTGATTTCATTTGCATTCTTGATAATATCTAAAGTTTAATTTATGGATATGGATCCATTATTATATTTTTTGAATTGACCAAGTATAGTATTATTACAGTTTGAATATAATAGGGAGGTTTTGTGAAGTATTTGTAACTCTAAAATTTCATTATGTATCCCAGGCTAAAATTTTTCTCAAGATATTCCGTTATGAAATTTGCTAATTTAAGAATTATCTTTGATTGTGTGTGTGAGTGTGTCTTTTTGTTGGCTTTTTTATTGCAAGTTAATCTTGACGTAATGAAAGCACTACATGTTATTCTGCATTGTTGATGTGTGCAAGTAGATTTGGAAGTGGTGTTAATTCACTGGATTCATGACGTAATATTCCTGTTACTGTCCTTATATAAATATTCCAAATTACAATCGTGATAAGAAATGTAATGTATTTAAAATTGATGTGGGTCAGTTTTTGTTTCAATTTTATGTTACTAATATTTGATGTTTTAATTTGTATTGTGTGTTATGTTTAAAAATGTTCTTGAATTTGGTGTGAACCTATCCGTCAACCACCTATTAGAATCTACGTACAGTGTCTGTTTGAACCGTGTGGTTATGTTTTTGAGTATTTGCTGTTTGCTAGCATTGTGTGTTATCTGTCTGATAATTGTGCTGTTTAATGTACTCACTACAATTCAGATTTTTTGTACTTTATGTTGTAAATCTGTCTTAAAACTCCCTTGCTTGTATTAACAAACGCTTTTTGGATGTGTGCACACACAGTGATCACGGAAACTAGTGAGAAAATTAAAATTTAATGGGAGGGGAGAAAATAAGGGAATATTGTGTATCCATGGTGGTAGGGTGAAGAGAAAGTGAATTTCATGGAAATTCCTCTCAAAAAGAAGAATCGTGTGGACATATTCAAGAGAAATGGAGTGTTTGCATCATGCTTGTGTTCCTTCAAAACTTTAAATGTCTTGGATTGCTGCTGTAAAAACTATATGCTGTGAAACAGGTAATATCTTTGACAACATTCAATTTTAATATGTACTGTAATGAAATTGCTGAAATGAATTTTTTAATACAGTCATCATTTTAAAGTGTCCCAATGTTATTCTTCAAGAAAGTTAAATGTTATTGTTACTCTCTTTTCTTGTTTTAGGTTTTTTTGAGAAGCTGAATACATATCACATTGCTGTTATATGCTTGCAGTAAATATCACTTAAAACTTTGACACAATAATCCAAAATCCCTAGTAAGTATTGCTTTTTATTCTCTTATGTGTGAAGTCAAATTCATTCTCCCCTCTTCCCTTTTATACACACTTCATGGATTTGAAATAATTTTTCAGTTCATAATGAAAATGTTTACATTGTTTTTTCATATGTAATACCAAGACTATTCCACAAATGAAATTATGACCTAATCAATTTCTGAGTGCACGAAATATATTAATAAAACTTGTGCTTTCAGAGCACATTGTTTCCATTGACTGATCTATTGCAGCTTACGATTGGTCAGTTAGCAGGAAGTGGTAAGAAAAATGAGATAGAAAAGTTTATAATTTTTTGTTGTTGAGATAATCTGCCCTGATCAAGCATGTCAGATGTATTGTTAATGCTATTGATATTAATTTCATGAATGGGATAGTCGGATATAACGTTAATCTACTTTCTGAGTGAAATGCTAAAGTTGTTTCATGAATTTAATTTTTGAGTTTTACATTTATTTTCAATAAAATTTATTTTACATTACTAAATGACTTGTGTAAAGACGTTGCCTGATATGTCTATCGTATATCAATGTATATGAATTACTTAGAAAAATTAAACAAGAACCTTCATAGTGAAATGAGCATCCTGTAATTTTCTTTCCAATGCCTAAATATATTATGGAAAATCAAATTGAATATGTAAAATGTTTGGTGCTGCAGAAATTAAGTGTTAGGTAATATAATAATTTAAGAAATCTGTTAAGAGGAAATATCATATATTCCTTCCTTCTCTTTTCTTTTGTTCAATATCCTTTCTTGGACCGGTTTCACCAAACAAATAGTAAGATTATACTCTGGAGTAAATCATGTTTACTCCAGAGTAACTTCTTGGAGCGTTTCACCAACACTTTACTCGAGTGTAAATCGCTTACACGAGAGTAAATTCGAGAGTAACTTTACACCGCGAAAATCCGTCGGGTAAAGTACGGAGTAAATTCAGTTTTCAACGTGCATGTACCTCCGAAGTGTTGTTACGGTTCGACGATTGCGAATGATAGTATTTAAAGACGATTCCAGCAATGATTCGGAATATTATCCACTAGTGCGAAGACAAAGGGTGCGAGAGAGAATGGGTTGGTTTTAATTATGACGATCGAGATTTTGTCATGAGGTTATGTTTGACCAAATCAGCTGTTTAACTTAATCAGATACATTGTAAACTGTAGAGAACTTCTAAAGTTCTTTTTATCCCATGTGGATACGAAATAAAGGTAGTAGGTACCGAATACGACAACAAAAGGAAAAATAATAACTACAGGAACTACAAGTACTAAGAAATATTCATTTATTTATTCAGT
The DNA here is from genome assembly GCA_038098605.1 of Gryllus longicercus. Classification (NCBI taxonomy): domain Eukaryota; kingdom Metazoa; phylum Arthropoda; class Insecta; order Orthoptera; family Gryllidae; genus Gryllus; species Gryllus longicercus. The sequence goes on along the minus strand of JAZDUA010000729.1, from coordinate 534,616 downwards.
AAAAACTGTATGTGACGTATGGGGGAGATCATTTGCGCACGTTTTCTTGAGTTCCAGAATCCCTTTCCAACATTTTAACTACAAATAGTTGAAAGATTAAAGTTTAAAAAATAGTTTAAAAGAAAGTTTAAAAAATAAAACAACATATAATAATAAAATTTTGAAAAACACTAGATCAGCAACATTTGAAAAACTAAACATTTTCGTTCCCTAGTTATAGAAAATTCATTTGCACCGCCATCGGTAAACGAACTGCAAATTAGATTTTTCTGCTTTGCTAACAAAATAGTAACTCGTCTCCAGATAAGAAGAATGAATATTTATTAAGAAATAAAGATACAGAAACTAGGAAATAAACTATGCTAACAAACCACCATAACACCACACCAGATTATAACGCCAAGAACTCCGAAACTGAAATGAATGATAGAATATAAGGAATTAATCAAAGGTTTACGTTGGTCCGCATTGGTTCCCAGCGTCATTCTCGCTCACAGCCTCTTGAATCGCTCTCCAATATTGTGTGTTCAGCTGATTTGCGGAGTAAATCGGAGAGTATGTACTCTAGAGTAAAATAACCTCTAGAAGCATGGTGAAACGCTCATATTCTACTATCTTGGAGTAAATGGTTACTCTCGGGTAACTACTCTCAACTTTACTCGGCTGTTGGTGAAACCGGCCCCTTGTCTATCTTCTTTTTTTAATTTCTTCTAACTTCTCTGTCTTTTCTTCTTCCAGACCTAAGCAAATACAGAACCTTATAATGAATCTACTAGAAAAAGCAATACAATTCAGACTTCGCAATCATTGAATATGGCATAAACATATATTTCCTAATCTTTATCACATACTCATCATCATCCCAATTCATTAAGAGAAAACGAGCAATCACTACCTTTGAACTACTGCCCTGTCTGTAACTGAAAAATGTTTTGAGTGCATTGTCAATCACTGTCTGGTCTGATACCGGAAATATAGATACAGCTACACTTACTCAATGTAGACACTGAAAACAAAGGCCGATTCAAGATCATATAGTCGCAGATCTTCAGTCCACATCCTGTTAGGTGATACAGAGGCTTTCACACTGCAATCACAATACTACTTATAGCCAGTGATAACCAATCAGAAGGTATCTGACCCAGGAAATAATTCCGGAAGTTTTTTTCTCAATGGCTCTATATATTTTTGTTATTTTTTACTTTTTTTATTGTTTGCCACCTCAAAAAATGTTGGCTTCACAGAGAAAATTTCGCCCTCTGTTTAGTATTTGGCTTATATCTTCGATACTATACGTTTTATCGAAACAATCGTTATTTAAAAAATTAAAGTAGTTAAAATTTTCGCCAAATACATTAACTTTAAATTTCTAAAAAAACTGTTTTGGCGTAAGAGCGTGCTGAAAAACGATTACTTTTTGGGCCTCTGGTCCAAGCGGGAAAATACCACCCATCCTATCTTGCGGTGGCGCTTTAATTTCACTTTAGTTTCACTTTATCATGCTTGAAAACAGCTATTGTGAATAAATAATCGGCATTATTAAATGATTAACACTGCGATACTCACGGAATCAATAGGGCCGTATTTGCTCGCACGGAGTATCTGTAAATCCAAGCCGTATGTGACCGAAATAAGAGGGATATAATATAATTATTACGACAATACGTTCTGTACAATACAATTATATTCATCAAAAATGTCTACCTATAATACATTTTTTTCAGTATGTGCCAAATTAAGAATAACACTAAAGAGGAAATTTTAGACATCAAATGAAAATTTTGAAGCAGATAATTTTATAGATTCAATATATTTTTTGTGAACCTCTGTATTGAACGAATAAGTTTGTCCAATAACATATTTTTGAAGGTCAATGTTTTTAAAGACACCATTACTACATATGTGCTGAGTTTTATGTATTGCTTATTCTCGACGTTTCGAGCGTGTGAATTTGCTCATCTGTAGATATATAAATTTAAATTACATTTGTTGTCAGTCATTACATACAATTTCACGAGTTTAAATTTTTCTATATAAAGTACAAGAATTTAAGAAAACACTCACTTACGTGCCTAATGTAGGTTATCCTGTATACACATTTAAATTTTCATAGGTATCTGCAATTTCATTAACGACAGCACTGCAATATCATAGCTCCATTCCGTGTGCTCCCGCCACCTCACGCACTAATGCGGAGTAAACGTCCACAAATGTGGTGCAGCAATGTAAGAGATCCGATTAATTCACGGCTCATCAAGAAGATAAAACTCCATCACTAAGCGCAGAATTGATGTATCTCACAACATTGCCTTCAATAACATCAAAATTCTTGACAATTAACCAAAATTAAAAACCAAGATTAATTTCGGAATGCTTCAACATAAAATTAAAGGACACAATGAATACTATGACAGAATTCATTAACATGACTAAAATTTATGTTAATGTAATAGCTGTTCTAAAAATTGGAAAAACAAGATATTAACTGATAGTTAAATAACGTTCCTTCTCAGTACAGCACTCAAACGTAGCAGTTCCCCCTCCTAACTTGAGATGCTCTAACCGCATTCGCGGCATGACGGTGATGAGCCGTGAATTAATCGTATCTCTTACATTGCTGCACCAAATTCGTGTATGCTTACCCCGCATTTGTGGCTGGTGCTCGAGGCTGTGGGAGCACATGGAATGGCGGTTCGAAGTTTTGAACGATAATCGAATTTCTATATTTATAAACGTACTTTGATATGGACAATGAAAGAATTTTAAGAAAAATATGTTCCTTGGTATTGTCTGGATTCGAAACCGGGACTTTCAGGTTCTTGTTCCGATGTTGGATATCTCCAGTCCCTGACAGCAGGCTCTGTGAACCGGCAGAAGCATTACTATTCTATATGCTTTGTTCCCATTGACGTTTCAGAAAATTGTCCTCGAAATCACAAAACTGATCATATTTTTAAAAAAATTCATAAAATGATTTTAAGATTTAGTATTTAGAAATATATTGCATTGAGAAAGATTATTAATTTCAATAATAAAACTTTTTTACCGTAAATTACGCGAAATGAGCCACTGTTTAGAAAATAATTTTTGTTATTCAGAACGTTAAAGAAGCTTCTTAATTGTCAACAATATGATGTTACAGTACGTCTTCTTACGGGTGTTAAAAACATTAGGTACTCCCTTATGAGTATGTGCGCTCTTGCAGGCAATAGGTATCTAATCTGCTCTACCAATTAAAGTACTATTTTATAATACGGCTCAAACAATGCTCTGTTGTAAACCTAAATGTTATACTTCGATGACATTGGGTCATTCTTACAACACCTCCCTTATAAAATGAATATTTTTAATTAATTCGCGAGTGTTCTTCTCAATGGGGCTTGTAGTCTCAGAAATGTGCTAAGAAACTGGTAAAAAGATTTAAGATTTAGATTTATTCAGTCAAAAAAAACAGTAAAATCTGTGTGTCGTAAGGGGAGAAGATTATCTGCGCACGTTTTCTTGAGTTCCAGAATCCCTTCCCGTCATTTTAACTATAAATAGTTGAAAGGTGAATAAAAGTTTAACTTAAATACAAATAAATTTTAAAAATCGCAAGATTAGCAATATTTGAAAAATAGTCATTTTCGTTTCTGAGTTATAGAAAATTTATTTGTCTCGGTACACGAATGGCAAGTATGATTTTTCTGCATTGCTAACAAAATAGCTACTCGCCCTTACCTCTACTCTTACCATTACAAGCAAAAGGAGAGTTCAACAAAACGTGAGCATAGTGAAGCTACATTTACGTCCAGAAGCAAAACAAGGGGTCATCTCAGCATTTGCTCAATGGATCAGGGAAACTGGGCAAAAACCTGATCGAGATGGGGGTCATTGATCCGGAAGCTGAAGTACCTTATTTATGTAAGATGGTCTAATATCTTCGGCCCCTATACAAAAATCGAAGTATAGCTCTTGGTTGTACGCTACGTTAGTCGAGTCTAATGGTGCTCAAATAGGGCATAGTGGGAAGTTTTTCTATTAAAGTGCTAAGCGAAGGAAAATGTCCTTAAAACGCGCCTATTAGATGACACAATGACTCCTACGACGTCCAAAGGAAATGTTCTTGCTAACACGAGTAATAAAAGACTGTTAATAGCAATGTTGATTACGACATTTTTTATCAGCAGGAATGTCATGCAAACAAGCGAAGGAAGACGCTGACACTCCGATAATGATCCCAGCTGTGTCCTTAGATTAAAAAAAATCAGTGATTGAAGTTGGTGATATTGAGAGCTCCGCAAGCGTGCAAAATGTGTCCTTTTTAATACATCAGAAAGACAGTTTCTTCACCAACATTTTCCCGTTGGCTGCTGGAAGTAAAACAATTACCGATAATTTTGTTTTCTCGCAAGAAATTAGTGGTTGTAAAACCTCGGCTTTGGCCAAGCACGGGATTTTCTGAGAAAACAAGAACACTAATCTTGCTGACTATAAAATTATTTGAACTCTCCAACGCAACTAATAACTTCTTCGATGACGCTACAGCCCAGGTCGGGCTCGAGCCTCGCCAATAATTCGCCTCCAAGTTTCTCCGCATTCTTATCCTCATTCTTACCCTCAACTGCTTCCTTGCATCTTGGGCGACGCCTTCCAGCAATCTCTTCCTATGTCTTCCAACCGGTCTGCCCCAAACATCCTCAAATAAGGAGATGGTTGCTGATGTGGGTGAACTCTTTCGGGTTTCACTATTCGGCTCCAGTTCAAAGAATGTGTCTTTGAGATACGTCTGCTAAGTGTAGTAAATGCTAAGGCTAGATGTAGAAAAAATCCAGAAGAGTGGAGAGGGAAAGTACGAAAAAAGGTCTCGAAGGGATTAATGATCTAACTTGTCTCAACTGCAAAATGTGTTGCGACAATATGACAGTATATTCTGGAAATGATTGAAAGGCGAGGTACGAACTGGGAAAAGACTACAAGATGAAGCCATTGAACCTGATGAACCAATGGAAGATGACTTGGATATTATTCAAGATATTCGTTCAATTATTAGAAAAATATACTAAAATATAATATACATGAGTTATAGTAATAAAATACCCGCCAATGCCATTATTTCTTATGTAGCAGATGTCGAAGAAAAACAGGGTCTTCGAAACCTCGCGTTCGTGAAGATGCGGTCCATCGTCTTGCAAATTATTAATTTCTTTTTCACGTTATTATTTACATACTTAACTTTTTCCAATTAAAATGTAAACTGATTCACAAGTCGCCGTATTTTTTCTATACTTTATTGGATGTAAATTACGTATGAGAATGAGGGGGAGGTTAAGTGGAGTGCCGTTTTTACAGGAACATCCAAGCATATTTTGCACACCAACTGCGGTACCATTGATCCTAGAAGAAAACCTTAGGCACACAAAATGTGGGTAATTTTATCATTTTTTATTTCATTTTATATCAGGATAATATTTACGAAAAATGATTCACCTAAGCCAGAAGCTCAGAATGGTTATGCTGTTAGAGAAGCGTCAATCCTTTCAAATTTCCCCAGCTATAAATTTCAGAATTGCATTCAAATTAATCAAACATCAACATTTTCGATTTAAAGGTTAGAGTTGAAAAAGAACAGTTGCAGTGAAGTTAAGTTACAACCATATTATAGTCTCCGATCAAACTACGAAGGTTGCCTTTTATGTTTCGGGATTTGGCAACCCTGGTGTTGCAATCTGGCAACTGACAGCTCTTTTTCGAAAAAAACTGGACATGTCGCAACCGTACCACTAGAACAATGCAGAACAGTGAATTCTGAGTGGTACACAACGATTTGTTTGTCAGCTGTCTTCCAAGAAATCAGGAAAACCAACCGCCGAAGACGGATCACTCTTCACCACGACAATGCGAGCTCTCTCACATCGGCTCAAACAACTGCATTTTTGAGCACCCAAAACATCGATTTGATGAGTCATCCGCCGTATAGTCCTGACTTGGCACCGAATGACCTCTTTATTCCCGTACGTAAAAAACAAACTGAGAGGTCAACGTTTTTCGACACCTGAAGAAGCGGTTGCTGCATTCAGAATGCATGTTTTGAAGATACCTCAATCAGAGTGTGTGTGTGTGCGTGCGTGCGTGTGTGTGTGCGGCGCGCGCGTGTGTGTGTGTGTATATATATATATATATATATGTATATATATATGTATATATATATATGTATATATATATATATGTATATATATATATATGTATATATATATGTATATATATATATATGTATATATATATATGTATATATATATATATATATATATATATATATAATTACTCCTGTGAGACATCTGTTTTAATTATCTTACTTAAACTGCAATTCAGATACCAATGATCTGCGAATGTACTGTGGACTTGGTGGTTACTCGGCGTTGCTACTTGGAAGTCGCGTTATGTTGAAGCATGGTCGGTGGTAAACCGTAGGCTAACAAGGGGACGTCATGTTACTAAACATCTGAAAGACATGGGAGGGGGTGTCAGGGTCGACAAACACGGGAGCAAGCGAATGATCTGCCGATCGCTTTCTTGTACGCGCGTTCTCCGCTGGCCGATGGCTAGATCCCAGAGAGAGCAGGGGGGGAAAAGTTCATGAAGAAACGACGTTTGGAAGGGTTGGTATTTCATGAACGTTTTGGTGTCAATTTACGTTTGAAATGAAAACGTACAAAATTTAATAGTTGTAAATTTATCATCAACAAAAATTGTAATAAAATGAACACTTAATATCGTCCGTGACGGACGGGGCAACACTCGTTCTTTTAAATCTTGTGGGAGTTCTCGACTGCTTTCAAGTATGTGCAGCAGAGGGCAACGATCCCAATATCTCGCGTACGGCGGGGATGGTCGATGGAGACAATTTTGCAATCTCCCACATTATTTTGTGAACCAACTTTTGAAGTCACGTGCCGTTACTGGCAAACAAAAGTGTAACTGTTGAGTACAGAAAGTGCTTTCCCACGATCCCTGAGAGAAACGTGGCATTATATCTGGAGCACATAGGTGAAACAATCATGAAATTAACTTTCTGATGCCTTAGAACATTTTTGTTTTATATTTCCACAAATATGCGGTTTTCTTTTTTGTAAAACTTTAAATACTGTCCAAACCTCTGTGAGAACAATTCGAAAAACCTTTATGAAATAAGATTATCAGTGCAAAAACATGTCATCTGGTCAGGTACATCTACACACACTGAGGAGTGTTGGCAATAGCATATGCAAAATGAAACTCGGTCCCTGTCTGAGGGCGTTCTAGCACCTACCAATAATTTCAGAAGAATTGGTGGAGAATGAAACTAATGTGACCCGGAACCCAAAAATAACAGTACTTTAATACCTAAAGAAAGGATTTTCTTTTCTTATTTTTCTTGTACTATGTATTTTGTATTTCAGGCTCTTGATTCCATGTGCCAATTTAGTAAAAAAGTACTTTTATTATGTAACATATTTAATTATTATTTGCGTATCTTTTGTCTTAAAAATAAGATCAAACCTTTCTTCCAGGGTCAACAATCACCCATAGTATTAACTTCAAATTTGTGAACTTCTCAGTGTTCTGTTATAAACAACTATTTTTGCATGTCACTTCAAAGTTCTTTGCTCCCATTAATGAATATTTGAGCTAATTTTTGAGTGAGTGATTGATTGATTAATTATGTGTCATTATAATATTTGTAAAAAGAAATAAGAGAGGCAATGAAGTTTTCAAATCACATTGGTAAGCTACTAAAAGGAACATTTTCTGTATCATTTCCACATTGGAATTAATTAATTATTTATACTTTCAGGTACCTTGCAAAGAAGGACAATTACCAAAGGTGCCCATTATAGACTGAGCTGATGTACTTCATGATTTCGGTGGTAACGTTTTCAGTCTTAAGAAATATCATCAGTAACCAGTTTCGTGATTATAAGATTTAATGATTTTTGCATGATATCATTTTACAGTTTGTAAAATTTCCTTGTTTAGTCACATCTACGAACAAGTTTTTCCACAGATAAACAAAAAGAAATCAAACTATAATGTGATGAGTGCTATTTACATTTTTTTAATATAAAAAACATTAAATGTACTGTTTGTAATGTATGGGAGAGAAGTAAAATCTGCACAGGTTTTTTTGAACTCAGTAATCCCTCCAGTCTTTTTTTTACCATTCTTTATTGAATTATGAAGATGGGTATCAAAGAACTGCATTTGCAACATTTGTCAACAGGAAATATTGGTTCAGAATTCTGATAAATAGCATAACAATGAGTTATAGGGCAAATGAGTCACTAACTCGTATTTTATTTGTTGTACCTACAACTGATGAAACAATTATATCCCCCAACTCAGCCCACATGTAGCAAAAAGAGAGTTCAAGATAACTTGAGCAGATAATGAAGCTCTAAGTCCAGAAGAAAAGCAAGGAGTCATCTCTGCATGCGCTCAAGGGGAAACTAGATGGAAAACCTGATCGAGATGGGGCTCAGTGACCTAGATGCTGAACTACAGTACTTATTACAGGCATATTTAGTCGTTTAGAGTTATACAACTAATGCAATAAATATCATTATTAACACTGCATTAAATATTATTAAAGTAACTATTTTCATTTTTTAATATCAGTATAGTCTCCAAATGTATAGAAACAATTGTGCACCTGAAAACATTTTATATGGCATTTAATCTTAATTTATTTTAATATTTCATTGTCATCTGGCAGTGTGTTGTATAATAACATACATGTATTATATGTGGATTTTTTTTGTAGTGAGCATGATTTCATTTGTTTTTTCTTTTTTTCAAAATACAGTAAGCTAGCAATTAAATAAAATTGCAAAGAACTAAAAATACCTTCCTTATTTAACTTAATTAAATTTTTTAAATATTTTAACTCTTACTAATTTATTTTATTATTTTGGAAATCATTAAAATTCAACGTAACTCAGCCAATTTGTGTGTTTGAGTATATTTGAAAAACTTTTTCTCGTCTTCAAAAAAATATTGAGTTGAAATGACTTATGACGAAATGTCAGTCAAAATGGAATTTATGTTGCATTATTCTAGCACAATTCTCTTAAGAATATTAACTGGTGCAGTTTGAAGGAAAAGAGTTTGAAGTACCAAAACATACTATGCAAATAAAACAATGTTTAGTGAACATTAAGTTTCCCCAAAAGACAAAATAAATTATGAAAAAAAATATTAGTGTGTAAATGGGTTTTTTACTCAATAATTTATTTTGGAATACAATTTTGAATTTTCATTTGTATAAAGTTGCAGATTGTAAAATGTTACTATAATTCAAGAATTGCAAAATAAAATATCGTGAAACTGTGTGTTGTTTGTGCGATTTTGTTCTTGAAAGCACCTTGGAGCTCTGTGGTCATTGATGTTGAAGCATGGAATCCTTCTTTTATTACGAGGGTTTTGTTCTTTTGTGGCGTTTATGTATGAGTATAATATCTCAGTTGGCTTTTAGGCTGATAATTGTTCTGATGCTTACACTTTCAGTGTAATAACAGTTTTGGCCCAAGGAATTGAGTTAAAACCTTATTTTCCTAAACGTTTACAGGACGTTAAACATTCGTTACAGTCCCTTCATTATGGTTTCGAAAGAGCTGGTAATTGAATAATCACATTTACAGATATATTCATGATGAGTTTGCGAAAAAAATATTGGAGACTTATTCAAAAGCACTGTTGACATCAAACGCAGAAATGTATGCTATTTACTATATATACCTCCTGATAGCTGTCGACTGGACGCGACAAGAACGGCGTCGTTGTCGAGTCCGTGAGAGTAGGGGAGATACGTTGCGAAATTGTGGAAGCTCGAAATTGTAATACATCCCAAGAACGAACTCTCATTACATGACTTGGATGTCGAGCGTCTGCAAAATATATTAGCGAAGATACGAACCTGCGTGACAGAAATGAAAGTTGGATCTGACCATCGGTCGTTCGGCTGAGATTGCCAGATCCACCACGAGAATATCCGCTACCAAAGGTAAAAAAATCCGCCGTTGGTGAAAATTAAAGTTGTTGAAAAAATGAAAATTAGTTATGCTCAACATCACATACTTTCTCGCATTTTTAGTAATGGCTACACAATATTATAGCGTTAAATGAACCTACAAAAGGGTTAACAACGAACAATTCCCCCCCCCCTCCATTCTGGGATTGGAACTGAAGGTTCTTGAGAGTTAGCGCGCCGCGCCGTTCACGTTTCAACTATACCACCATCCTGAAGCTAAACTCAACCTTCTCTACGCTTAAAAGAAGAGTAACATTTGCATTTGCAATTTTCTTCAGGCGAGTCAGTGCTTAGGCTATTTCCAAGTAAAGCCAAGGAATAAATATTTCCAAAAATGCCTGCAGATGTGTTTGTATGTAGTAGATGGTGGACATTTTGACACGCTCAAGTAAATTGAATAGTAATGTAGAATGTTTACTTCTATTTACAATTTTTTTACTATATATTTGGAATATATTTTATTTTAGTGATTAATGATTGTTATTATCTTACTGGATATTTCTAATCCTAAGTTATTATTATATGCTCATTAACATTAAAATTGTTTGCTCAAAATGTGACATATTTTTTGTACAATCTTAATTACTTATTCTTATTATGTTTTCTTTGAATATCCCATTAATATCCTGTGTGATGAAATCCCATTAAATTGAGTTGAAGTAACAAACAATTTTATTTCAATACATACTTATGACAAATCCTTATTTTCAGTCCTTCAATTCTTTCAAAGACAAAAAATCTTAATATATGTAAGGATGGAATGCCCTGGCGGATCCGGGGACGGTATTCCCGCCCCTCCCCCCCCCAAGACAGCCAAGAGTTTTCGTTTATCTTTCTTTGTCAAAATTTATTAAAAATACTTATTTACATAATATACAGTATAATAACATGTTTATTTAACAAAAATCTACGACCCCCCTCCCGATGATTGGCTGAATCAGCCCCTGATGGGAAGCCGAGTTCGGGGGGTGGGGTGGGGTGGGGGTGGAATTGCAACAAAGATTTGAAATACGATTAGTATTTTCAAATTCTTCGATCCGTTTCCCGAGCGCGTGTTAGTAGGGGGAGCGGTGGGTGACCGTGTGTAGCGGACTGTTACATTCAAAATATTCGTTCAACACGAGTCACAAAAAATCAAAATTACTCAAAAAAAAAAAAGCTTATGTAAAGGCGGCTCCACACATTCAGTATTCGGCGAGTAGCATGCGGCCGCTTGCCGAATCCCGCATAGTGTGTTTGGGTCGCTTTCCATTTGTCGAGTGACAAACATTCGGTGCTCGCCCTACCCACCGCGTGTCGGTGTTTTGCACACATCAAAAGGAGCGAACATTCGCCGAGCACATCAGCTACTGGGGATTGGGCGAGTTGTCGCTCGCAACTTGGCGAATGCCGAATTTGTGGAGCCGCCTTAACACATGACAGTAAGTATATCGTATTAGTCTTTTGACTCTCGTGATGATACACTAAGAAAATTGTATAGTTCCTTTTTGAAAGAAGTGTTACTTCAATGTCTCGTAAAATACAAGTGATAAAATAGAAATGAATACATGCATCAGTTAGCCCCATTTCCTCGTGCACTTTCGTGCAAATTGCATTGCAATAATTTCAACCGTTCAAAAACTGTAATTGGTACAGTTACGTGACACCTGGCCAGGAGGACAAACGCTGTCATTTGACTTTCGGACCCACCAGATAGGCTATTCAGACTACGACATGATTGTCATGAACATTTCTTGACGTGGACTCATTCTCGGCTGAGGCACTTAATATGAAGTGTGGACTTTCAGTAGTTGCGACGGCGTTGCTTCGAGGAACATATTTTCCGTGTAAGAATTCCACTTAAAGGCAGCTAGCCGTGAAACAGTTCTTGTCATTAGCGACCTAACAACGCAAAGTGAAAAACGAGAGTCATGCGAAGCCGATACAAGGCGAAAGTGACATGGGCACTTTGCCCCAAACCACGTTTTGTGGTGACCGTCAAAGCTGAAAATTTGCCAGCTACTCTGCTTTATTGCTTTTATTATCTATTCTCCTTTAAGGAGCGGTGACATTGGCATCGGCCCCCTATCCGAACCTAGTTCAGAACAGTGTTTTGACCCTGGAAGGGTATTGCAGGTTGCAGATACAGAAATAACAGCGTTTCGTCCTTTACGGAATCGTCAGATAGGCGATTCAGCCTATGACGCATTTGTCATGAACAGTGCATGATGTAGAATCATTCTAGCCTGAGGCACTCAATATGAAATGTGGACTTTGTCCATCAATAGAGATGTGAATGCGACATCAATAAGTTCCCGTGCAAAAGTACCATTTGACATTTAACGGTGACTATAGTGCGATTTATTTAGTCGTGCACTTGACGTAAATCGGCCGTGGCGATTTCATCCAATCGGAAGCTTATATGTCGCTAGTGACGTCTCTATTAGAACGTCAAGCTCCCGATTGGATGAAACCGTGAACAGCTGATTTACGTCAAGTGCACGGTTAAATAAATCCTAGTATAGTCTTGAAGTAGTTTTTGTCAAAGGAATTATTGATTGCTAGCATGAACACGCACGCGTGCATGGGGTGACTCATTATGTGCGTTATTACATTTATTTTGTCAAAGAACCGTACAAACTGCATTTTTTTTAACGTGTGTTGGGGAGTACAATCTGCGCACATTTTCGTGAGATCCAGAATATCTTCCCCGGAATTCAACCACAAAGAGCTGAATGATGAGTAAAAGTATCAACAAACTTGATATTAGCAACATTTGAAAACTAGACATTTTTGCTCCCGAGTTATAGAAAGTTTATTTACGTCGGTCAACGAATTAGATATTTGAGTTTTTAGTATTGCTAACAAAGTAGTAACAAATAAACCATGTTCTGCTCCTACCACATCTAGGAAAAGAACAGCACAACTAAAAATGCACGTAGTGAAGCTACATTTATGTCCAGAAGGAAAACAAGAAGCTATCAAAACATTTGCTCAGCTATACAAATACCTGTACGAAACGGGGTTCATTGACCCAGGAGCTGAACTACATTACTTCTTACAGGCGAAGTGTCTTTTTAAAAATTATGCAATACAATGTAAATTAATGCATTGTATATCATTGTTAAACTGAATATTAGTTTCCTTTTTTATGACCAGTGACTGTGATTGTATAGAAACAGTTATATAGCAGAAAATGTTACTTTGTATTTAAATTTGTATATGGATTTTAATTGTTTAATGGGAATGTTTTGTTTAGTAATGTGCATGTGTTATAAGTGGATTTTTTGCAGTGAGCTGTTGAGACTGACACCTGATCAATGTGATTTCTACAACTTGTGTTGTAATTATAAATATCAGTATTGCATGAAAATGTTTTCCACTGTTGTGTCAGTTTTGCCTAAACGTACAGTTTCGTAAATAAATATGCAAGCCATTGGTAAGGGTCCATGATCAACGAAGAGATATAGGAATCATATAGATGGCATTTGCTTAATTGTACGATTTTTTCTGCAATCTCGAAGTCACGGTACCCAGGTTATTAAGCCATATCTCGTGCAAGAATGTACACTTGTAAAATACACGCAGCGAGCTGAAGGCTGAATGAATTTGAAAGAAATCTGAATGCGTAACATAATTAACATAATTTAGTGTTTGATTCAATTATATTGATTTTCATTAAAGGTTTGACTGAATAGTGTCCCAGAAATTTTCTTACCTCAACATCAGCCAATTGCGTATTGTTGAAATGCAATATTGCATTGAAACAGTTTTTCCTTCGTTAACTATTCATTTAATACAAAACCAATTTGAAACTTCTTAAATCTTTTTTTTTTTTTCTTTTTTTTTTTCAAAGAACATTCCTGCCATCGGTAAAGAGAGCTGTTCTTCAGTTTCTCATCGACGAGAGCATAGAAAGCATAGCCAAGAATTGCAAAGATAAAGTCAACGTTCTTTCGCGCCAGTTCGGTACACCATTCAATATTGTGATAAAGAATATTAATTAAATGATTGGGTTCCACACACATCAGTGTTATCTTTGTGTGTTACGTTTATAACTAGGTGATAAGTATGACCGAAGGCAGGCTTGCACAACGCCGCCTCCTGGGGCATTCTGCATTCTAGAGCCGGACGTCTGCCCGCGAGAGCGGCGAAAGCCCAAGTAGGGGGTAGTGAAATAATTTGCCCATTTATTTAAATGGGTAATGTGTGGTATTTCTACCTTCAGGAGCCATACCTCACTGTTTATGTTCTTCTGTACACTGCTATGTATCAACATTTTTTTCCTTTTCTGATTTTTTTTTAGATTATGCTCATTATGACGTAATATTTTTAAGCACTGCCTATCTATAAATTTATGATTTAATTTTAACTAAGAAAAATGTTCAATTTAATAATTTATTTTTCACCAGAAATGTAATAATCTTCCAATTATAACAAAAGCAAAACGAGATACCAACGGGCAAACCTCTCTGACGATATGTTAGGACAATCATGAGATCTTATTAAATATAACTTTTTTATAAGATTAATCTCTTATTATGATGTATACGATTATGAATAGTATTTGTTGATTTGATGTTACAAACATAATGTACTCTTGTCAGAAATTAGAGCACAAAGTAATCATGAGTTTTTAACTATAAGATGTTTTACCTTTGAACCGTCTTGATCAAGTAAACATTGTGAACGGAAAGTATTTTAATACTTTCATCTTCGAACAAAAACGTTTCGATATTACCATTTTGTCTTGAGCACCACTCTGAATTTGTGATTACATCGCTGCAAAGCGAATTACATTATCAGCCCCAAAAGCAATTAAAATGCTTGGTGTCCAAATCAAGTATGTCTGATTTGTTTTAGGGTCATATTTCGCATTATCATATATCGACAACAAACCTTTCCAATATAATATAAAAGGCAATATTAGTTAAACTGCCCGTTATATTCTTGCCGACTTCTTTCAATTTACGCTCTACGGTTCGAATTGCGCATTCTTATTGATGGTCCACACTCCTAGAATGAGTCTTATCCCCATCCTACTTTACCCTTCCGCATTTGTACTAAAGTGGCTTGTGCGTGGCTTCCGAGGTCAGTGTAAGTGCAAAATGCTGTGCACGTCTGTCGTAAGGTTGACGTAAAACATCATACTATTCCAAAATTAAATAGAATAGGTAGCTGGAATTCGTAAATTTATTGGGCTCCCCTTTTATTATCGTTCACGATATTTTGATTTCGATTAAGATGGATGAGGATCGCCAGTTCCTGCAGTTAGATCAATAAAGCGATAGTAAAATAATAAAGACTACTGTGGATAAAAAGCTTAGTAGAAAGCAAAAACGAGCACTTAAAAGAAGAAAGGAAAAGTGGAGCACAATATTAACTTACACATGAAGCTACCGTCATTTGTATACACAAGTTTTAAACGGAAGATAACCTGTCGTTATAACTTGTCGACACGACCAGTTGGCTCCATGAAAAATGGTCTTCTGAGTGGTTATTTTATAGGTTTTTATTTTTATAAAATCAGTTAATTATTGCTCTTAATCCATTTTTCAGAGCGTAAGGTATGGCATGCACTAACTTCATTGTTTCTTAATTATATTATAATATAGCATTATGGGGTGGCAGGTCTCATGATTTGAAATGTATTCACAAGCATTAAATATTTCGATGGCCAAAAAGATCAGGAAAATAATCCTGTCTCATTCATGTTATATGTTTTTCGTATCCTATCAACTAGTGGGGCTACTGCAGCATATATTTCATGGCGTTATATCTAAATGCTCCGCTATATTATACTACTACATAAACATGTAAAAATATTCCTCCTCCGAGTTAACGTTGTCAGCCGTCACTACGCCACAGAAGCTCGGTAAGGTTTGAACTCGGGCCGACGCTTAAAAATGTAATTGTCTCAGCCCCATATTTCCGACACGCAATTTTTGCAATTTTCGAAAATACAGTGTGTTTGCAAAAAATGGGAGTAGGACCATATTTTTTTACCGTACGTTGTTACATAGAAGGAAATTTAATGAAAAAATGAAATTTATTGCATAAATTTTAGACAGTAATTACACGAAATCTCGTTTTTCAAAAAATTTACATCACTTTTTAAAGAGCTGGTTTTTTACAAAAGACTTTATCAAAGGCAAAAATCTCTATCTTCAATTTTGTAGTTTTGATTTGTTAACTTGTTCAATTTTCTAAAAAACGTAGTTTGTCGAAAATGGGATTAATAACATATTTTTTACCGTCCCTTGATACAAATAAGGAAATTTAAAGAAATAATTTTGAGGAGTTTTTGAGAAAAAAATTGTTTAAAATATTAAAAATTTTCTATATTTCGCACAAAATTACAAGAAAATTACTCATATTTCCTAAAGAATTGAACATGATCTTATTTCAAGATGTCTTTAAATATTAGAAGGAGAAGGAAGAAAGAATTTATTAAGGGGAGTGACTTGACCATGAAATGGGTCAAGTTATCGAATTTTTTGTTAAATAAATAGTTCAAACTTTACTCTTTCAAATATATATTGTAGGAGGACGCCCCAAAGCTTATATTGGTCAGACCTTAAGAAAACTTAGAGTATCTGAACTTCTTGAGAGTCTTCCTCACTGACTTCCTCTATATGCTGAATCCCAACCTACGTGTTTGCCGTGCCTGGTGACCCGTGTAGAACGGAATGAGTGACGTAGGGTTTGAGGGGTCTGTGCGTGCTCACTTTTACGTCGCCTTGACACTGGGACCTAAGGGTAGATTCCGTATACCTCTGTTCGTTGTGCGAACTCCGGCGAGCCCCAATACTCCACCTTTGACCTCGCCTTCTAGACGGCGGGGTGTAGTACGTGTGCGGCAGTATGGGCCTAATAATTCGCACAGTTTTAAATCCAATGATTCTGCCATACGCAACAAAGAAGCGAGGCAGAAATCCTGATATGCGAAAAGTGCGGCAAATGAATGCACGAAGCAGAACCCTGCGCTACACTACTGCACTGTGTAATCTGCGAAGGAGACGATGCGGCCAACACCAACAAGTGACCTACCATTCTAAAGGAGAGGGAGATACAGAAGGATCGAGTCACGGACGTGTCCCTCACCGAAGTCAAGCGTCAATATCTGACGAAAAACCCAGATCTATCTTAAATTGGGAAACTATAATATATGTAATAACAGCGCAATCGCATTCTGAGGGGTAAACAATGGACAGTTTATGGAGGAGAGGTGCTTGAAAGGTGATAGAAAAGCCAATTGCTGATTTGCTTCTTGCTCCGGAGTTCAGGATTGGTCGTCAGCCAACTCGTATTGCCCGAGACCGGAATTTTGAAACATTCAAGAATGTGTCCATTCGATGTAGAAGGACAAAAAGTGCTTTCTCCTTCGAATTAAAATAGCTGCATTTCCCCACCCCGAAACCTGAGGGACACTCGACCTCCGGAGGGGTGCTAAAAGTGAAAGGATTCAGTAGGTATTTCGCGTGAATGCCAAATTGGCACAACAAGGAGTCCGGAGTTGCAGACCTCCCAGACCGGAGTTGCGAGATTAAATAACGATCTGTATAGTTTTCTAGCATCTTGCGTATGTCACTCACTGTTAGATCCTTTCCGTCCACCAATCGAGACAAATTAGGTTTCATTCTACGCGTTTAGGTCTCCTGGTTGGAAAATGGAGGTTTTGTTTGGGATCCATCCAGAACAATGTAAGAAATTTCTCCAAAAACGTGTTTTTGCGTTTTTTAGCGCTGCGATCTAGTGGTGGCCTCGCGAATGTATACCCTAGTACCATCACCTCTGTCCTCTCCACAACCAGGTGTGATTACAGCTAAATGTGATGCCAATGAGATGGGCCGCGGCACCCAGGCGATGAGTGACAAGTCGCTAGGGATGAAAGTAAGTCGGACGACGCTGTTTAAAGTATGCAGGGCGTGGATCACTCGGAAGAAAAAGGCTCATGGGCGGCGTTTTCCGTCCTGTAGGATAACTATCGTTTCATATGATAATTTTTATGATGTGTAGCATATACGATAGTGCTAAGGGAATAATCCCCTTTTGTGGGATAATATCAACTACAAAATTAAATTCTAATATACAATTATAAAAATGGAATTATATGTTGTAGAATACGAGCTTGCGAGTGTACAATTTTTTTTAATAAGCCGCCTCTTAATATTTTAAGTACAATGTACTCTTCAGAACAACTCGTTATGTGAGAGTTCGGATTAGGTTCTCCAACACCGTATTAGTTGGTAAGAACATTCAACATGAAGATTGACGACACATTGTTTAAATTTTTTTTGCTTAATTTTAATTCGTGTGACTTTGTCTTTTATGTACCAGTATCGCCAGACTTTTAATTTAGAACTTGCATAGTTGACATTTTAAACGTACGATAATATATTTTTAATACGAATATTTCAATCGTCGGCGACGGTACATTTATCTAGAACATAGTAAATGACTTCCTCTAACCCGTAGTGTAGTCAAAATCCATGTTTTCTGTGTACTTGATACCGAAATATTTTCTGAATTTTCGAAACTTTCAAACGTTTGAACTAATGCGAGAAAGTATGTGCTGTTTAGCACGTATAGCTTCAATTTCTTTTTAAATCTTTAATATTGAACTAAGATATTTCATACATTATGAATCTATTCTTGAATATTAGTCGATTTCTCATATTTTTGAGACATTGTCACAATGTTGATGTTTTCCGAACCTGACCTTCAGTTTCAATGAGAAAGGTAGATATTTCTTGTTGCTATCAATTTCTCATTATTAGATCTTTAAATTATTTCTTCTACAATGTTTTTGAAATATATGTAGTTTATTTTTAATTTTCTGAAATGTAAAAGGAGAACGATTTATACCAGTAAATGAATACACCGCGAGAGATGTTGTCGTAAGATCGTCTTCTCCGGAACCTAGATATCCAGGTTCGTCTTCCAGTGCTTTGAAACATTTTTGCTGGCTGGAAATGCCTTTGAGAGTTGAGTTGAACTGGAACATCTCGTATTACGTTTATTATATTATGTAACGGTTACTAAAAACGTAAGAAAGTATGTATTGTATCACCACTAATTGATATTCCGTAGAATGGGATGAACTGAATACCGAACAAAAAATGTGTAAATTTGCAAAACGTTTTTACATTTTTTAGAAATATACTGTACAGTATTTAAGAAAACCTTATTTCGAACACTTTTTTTTAAAAATTAGCATTTATTTGGATCTGCAAATTACATCATTCACATATTATACAGGAATCTGTCCGGCATGAATCCATTACTACTTTATGGAAGTGAGAGCTGGACATTGACATCAGATCAGCTGCGCCGAATTGAATCTGCAGAAATGAGATTTCTTCGTTTTGTGGCAGGATATTCACTATTAGACCACAAAAAAGTGTAGATATCAGAGAAGAACTAAATGTTGAACCGGTTATAGATACCATAAAGAAATATCGTGAAAACTGGAAAGGTCATGTCCTGAGAATGCCAGAACATAGACTAAGTAAAACTGTATGTACCTAAAGGAAAAAGAAGTGTAGGACGTCCCTTGAAGAGATGGCATGAACAATTCTGAGACGGAACAGACCAAGAGGTCTAATCCTTGCTGTCGATGATGATGATGATGATGATGATGACATATTGTGTTGTACAGTATGTTGTGTGTATACAGTGTTCATTGGCACATTACTACAATGTGAAACACAATTATTTACTCTAACCAAATGATAATGGTAAAATGTTGTGTACTTGTCCCTAATTGCTGTTATTTGGGTGTGTTTGGTTTAGAGGTGCTTGATAAGTATTGAACACGGGTATGTAATAGTGCATATGTGATTTTAAATTGTGGTATATGTTAATTATTGTTATGGCGTTGTGTCTGTTCTGTACGTGTTTTTCTGAAAAAGAGCTTCATCACAATTGTTACGTTAATCTTACCACAATTTTTTATATCCGTTTATTTTCTTTTCAGAATCACCAAAGCTCCAGTCCAACATCTAGCCTGAACCAGTCGATGGTTGCCCTTACGTTGGATCAACCAGTATCAATTAAAAAGGTAAGGTACTACTACAATAAAATACAGAACATGCTGTTCCTGATAAACTCATTTCAAGATTTTATAATACAACGGTTGAATTATTGTGTAACACGATTCTGTGCTATGTAGGGAGTGAAGAGTATGGAGAAAATCTTAGAAAGTATTTCATGATTTTATTAATTGAATTAATTTTCAATCCGTTATTCTTATGACTGAAGTCTGATGTAATTTAAACACTTGGAGTCATTGATAACGAATATTTCCTGATACACATCTAATATCAAATCAGAAAAGAAACAGAACCATATCTCCACGTATTATTTGTTTAGTTATATATGAGGGTCTTTTACGGGCTAAATACTACTAAACAGCATTTACAGTTTTAGTAGTGTTTTAATAATCAGTCAATCCTCATGACTTCCATCGACTTTCTAATCAGTATAAAAATTGTGAACTGTATCCAGATACGATCTTGATATCTGCAGCAGCCCGGCCGCTTTTATGTATTACCCCATGAACTTTGGATGTATTTGGACATGCCGAACATATTGAAACTCTTGAGAAGTAGAATATTAATTTACTTTAACAAATATAATTAATGTATACTTCACGAATCCTACACTTTGCACTGCCTTAAAAACTATTTCATAATCTAATACGTAACATCTCGATCTGATTTTCTTCAGTTTCCCTGATCCTTTGAAAACATTCTGTGATGGCCCCTACTTTTGCTTCGGGTCATCAATTAAGCTTCTATAGGGAATGTAGGTAAAGTAGATTTTCCTTAAGTCAATTCCTTCTGGTAGAATACTTGGGACAATAGTCAAAATCCGTAGCTGATTTGTCTTTGCATCGGAGTGAACATATTTTCGTACCAATTCTTCCCCAAAACTCTCTGTATTCACAATTAATTTTAATAAGAATGTATTAGGGCAGATCCGGAAGATCAAGAAACCGCGCACAGATAGCACTTTTCCCCATAGTACGTCACACAATTTTCAACTTGTTTTTGACGTTAAGTATATTTTAGAAGAAAAATTGAAGGGGATAGCGCTTCATAAAAGGTATCTTAATCAAGCTCTAACCCTTTTTGCTACGAAGTCCGGCTGTGTTACGGGAGAGTTGTTGTTAGGGGATTCATCCATTTACCTGGAGCCGGGAGATTGTCGCTGTAGTGGCGACTCTAGATATTATCATGGGGTTGGGCAAAGACAAATAAGAATATCAGACTAGAATGCCTCAATTAACAAAATTTCATCACTTGAAGGCGGTTCCATGGTAGATATGTACGTGTGAGCAGCTCTTGTGAGATTGTGGTATAAGAAAATAGTAATGGTCCTTAAGCTATATTTTATGTGAATGTAATGTGCTGTGATTATTGTGAGTTACAAGAGCAGTGAGTCGTTAATACTCTGCATCGAATATTAGAGTAATTATAATTCATCAAACCCCAAAACTTTTCAACTTTCAAGAGAGACGTTTGTACGGGCGTTAACAAATTGAGTGGTGAAGCATTTCGCATTTTCAAGTTCAAGCCGTTGATTCAATTTCTCAATGAAGTCTTCGTGTGTCAGTCGTACATTTCCATAATCTTCTTGACTGACTTTCATTTCTAACATGTATGGTAAGTCTCCAATATGCTTTATATCAAAACATTGATTAAGCCTTTCACCTTTTCCTGGATATCTCGTACTCAGCAATAGAGAGCATATCGTCTTACACTCGGGATTGCTTTTCCTTACTCTGTGTCCAGTTGATAGACACATGGTCATTTCGCACGAATCAGTGTTGTCAGCGACTCGTTCAGATACTCTTTACAGCTTACTTCACTTTGTCTTCTTCCATAGATTGATTTCTTCAACTTGCATACGAGTCCTCTTTCCTTTTGCGTAAAGCCCTCAGGTTGTTCCGTACAGATATTTTCAATCAAATAGTCAGTCAAGTAAATGTGTATTCGTAACTGTGACGAATATAAGCTGCCGTGTTGGTTAGCTCAGCCCAAGCAACCTTTGGAAGTTCCGATTCTCGAAGTGACGATCTGACAAGTTCTAGTAGCGGTCTGTTCAATCTCTCCGTTATTTCGTTTTGTTTTTTTGTTGTTTTTTTAAATGTGTACAGCATCGTCATCTCGTGTCAAATGCCATCAGATTCACAAAATTATGTTCACTGCCTAATCTTCGTTCACCCTAAGAATGATTCTGATGTAAACAAAGGAATATAGTATTCATTGACGGGTAGTTACCTCATTGGTCGATTGCTCGAGGCTCCTGCTTCAAGAGTGCACGTGTTCACGAATTGTCAGAAGCGTCTGTGGCAACGCCAGTCCCGCCTGCGATAAGAATACGTCTCTAATATACAGGTTTGACCTACATATCCCGTATTACAATCGACCCATTACTGTACAGCTGACTCGTCCAGAAGCTTTACATTTTATTCGACTCCAAATTATTTCTATTGGATTCAATTGCCAGTGATATGGAGGTAGGCGTATAACTCTAGGGCCAGAAGTTTTGGCCAACTCGTGTATGACATGTCTCCTGAACGTTGTATTTTGCAACAATGTCGAGTAATTCTACTTTAACCATTGTGCTGTCTACAGTTTCGTTCTCTGAACTAGCCAGTCAATAATTCACTGCTTCCGCCACAATTGCGTCGGAAGCGTATCAACTTTCACACTGTGATAGAGAACAATTCCCATATCTATAACAGTTTGGTTCTTGTTTGGCAACATTTCTTCAAACCACTCACAGAACTTTTCCCCGTACACTTCTTCGCGATAGTAATCAGTTTTCTTCGATTCGAAATCCAAGAGGCCACCTTCCACGAAACCATTTTCACTGCCGATGTGGGTAACAATTTTCCTTCTTCCTCGAGAACGAGGATTTTTCAATCCTAACGAGAGCCCCTCCAGGAATGCTTGTCTTTTGTCTCTAATGTTTCGGTCAGTCTAATTTTTTCCTAAAGTATGTTCTTTACCCACGTTCCATCGAGATAATATATTGTTTCCGTGTCGGTCATTTATCGTAAACGACGAATTGTTCTCAAATAATATCTCCTCAAAATAATGTCATCTCTATGTACAATAACATTCTTGTTCCTTCCTCTACAATTCAAATCCAATTTTTTTGAGGATGCGATAAAATTCTTGAAATTGGATAAGTTATCATCAGCATTGAACACCGAATGATTCGGTCGTCGTTTCTTCCCTGCGGTGACAAGTTTCCCGGTCGTACTAACCTCTCTGGGGGCATTCATTATTCTTGACTTGGATTCTCCCGTGTTCCATGATGGTCGATAGGCAATCAGTTTAGTCCTTTGACTGCTCTAGACGAGTTTATACGCTAAATATTTCCCTATCAGGTTGTCGCTGGCAGTCTCTCGTCTAGGTCCTTCGCGGAACCGCGATATCTCCGGGACGAGTTCATTCGCGCAGATGCGCTTTCGGTGTTGCCTGCATTAACTAATTTTAGAGATGTCTTGCGCGGTATCTGTGTGCTTCGGCATACAACTCACAGCGGGCCCCGCAGCGAGAAGCAAGACACGCTACTCACAGTCGGCCAACCCGTAGCAGTTAAAAGAGTTAACGGCCAACGAATTTTCTTCAACCACGCGAAAAAAAACACACTGTAGTTTTTTCAGCACGTGTTAATGGTTTACCTCTCTTATCTTTTGTGAAAGATGGCCCGGCCAGAGCACCCGTCATTATAAAACGACGCGTACGCACTAAAATGAAAACTTATTCGAAGATGCTGCACCAAGCGAGTAAAACGGACTGCTCTATCGCTCACGGGCCCCAACCGCATTGAGTGAACCGCCGATAAAACCGTCAGCACCGGACGATGGATATAAGGCAGGCCTGCACAGCATTTTAAACTTTCTGAAGGGTGGGGATGAGGAAAATTCTAGGAGAGGGGAATCCGTTCAATCGTCTCGGACTAGGTCTGTGAGTGAACTCCTGGGTGAGTGGGTGGTGTCATGGTATCCCCCCATGAGTGTGCGGAGGGGAATAACCCATGCCACTCCTTGCTATATCACAGAGGCAACCCTGGCACTCCGGAGTGTCTCCTTGTTGGGCTCCATGATGGGTGGGGTCCACGGGGATGAATTACAATCTCTGCCCACGGATTCAAAAACAACCTCCCCGCCCTCTTCCCAAAGGAAGAAGAAACAATGAAGACGCATCGATTTGGAAAGCTTTTTTTTGTAGAGAAAGTGATAGGCCAACGAAACCCAGCTTCCTTGTAATGACATGCAGCGAAAGGAAAACAATGAAAAGTGTTACCTCAATAAAACTCGCAATGGTTGTAGAGAAATTAGGGACATTCCAGACAGTCGTTTGACAACGCACTGGAACCATCCTTTTCGAATGTCGGTCAGACGAACAGATTGACAGAGTTTTAAAAGTGAAGGAAATACCCGTCTTCAAGGTTTAAGTGTAGACCCATCCTACATGAAACCTATGGAATGGTGTAGTTAATCATGAGAATTCTGCTACTGAAATCGATGAGAGCGTTACCGACATGCACAGGATTCAGCGGAAAGTGAACGGTGTGCTCACCCTCATATTTACCTAAACCACCTGGTATCCGCTTTAACACTTTGTTGCGGTAGCTTAACGTGAAACTTCCTGCCCCTGTAAAACCTGCCAAAAATCTTCTTTCTCCTTGGAAACTTCTCCGACCCCTAATAGATTTTAGCTTATCCATACTCCCTAAAACATCAACTTCGCCCATAGTATATCTAAAGAGCTTCAATGAGTTGAGAGCACCGTATCCAGACCATACTTTCTTGTACACTGACGGCTCTGCCACAAATGAATCTGTGGTATGTGCGTTCTACTGTAGAGCCACACGGTCATTCAAAATTCACCCATACTGTAGCGTTCTTTGCCGAGAAGTTCGCTGTTCCGCAAGCTCTGAAATACATAGAATCGGGTGCCTCACGACGAGTAATTATATGCAGTTATTCCCGAAGTGCACTCCAGTCACTTTTGACTCTCTCCCTCGGTTCACTTGACTACGACAATACATCTATTTCGCTGTCTATTATCTTGCAACTATGACGTAGTATGTTGCGTACCGGGACATGTGGGAATTGCAGGCAATGAGCTAGCTGATCAAGTAGCAAAAACAGCCACTTGGAAGTGATCTGTTGACACTCCTTATGTTCCCCTCAGCAAACTCTAAAGCGTATTGAAAACGCTTTATACTCCGTGCATGGCAGAGTGGCAGAACTCAGATTTTAAACTCGCGAGAATGAAGGTTTCCGTAAAGTCTTGGTCTTCATCTCGTGGGTCTAGACGTGAGGAGGTATTTCTGACACGCCTTCAGATCGATCACTGCCATTCCTCCCACGGCCATCGTCTCCACGGTGGCCCACCCCTTAATTGCGATAGTTGCGAGACGAATCTTACCGTAGATCATGTTCTCCTGCACTGTTCTAAGTTGTTCCAAGAGATAGCCGCCGAAGGCTTCACCTTGCTAGCTCTCTAGCACAGGAACTTGGAAATGACGAATCTTCTCTCTGCAAGCTTTAAAGCTTCTTATGAGAGATTGGCATTTACTGCTTCTTATGAGAAATTGACATTTACAGCATTCTCTGAGCGAAGAGGATTTTGCCAATTATTTGGTATTAATTGGAGATTTTAAAGTGTTTGTGGTTCTTTTCTGCCAACCCCTTTATACATATATACATATACACGTATACATACAGGATCTTTAGCTTAACTCGCAATCCATGTCCGGAAAAACCATCTCTTGTTTTGGAAATTTTGCAACGCATAAAATACTTCAAGGTACTGCAGCCCCTAGACAGAAAAGAGTAAACGCCTATCTCTTGGCAAATGGTAGTTACTTTGAGCATTTACTCGACTGTTAGTTTGTCATTTTAAGGAAATATTTTATTATTTTTTATTAATTATGGTCAATAATTATTAATTTACTACTGATTTATGTTTCATTGGTATTTTTAATAATTTTATTAAGGCTCTTTGCTTAATAATCAGATTCAGTAATAATACATTATTATTGTTATAAACAATGAAGAGCTTGGCGGTATTGTTTTACGAGATATCTTTTTGATTTCTCTCAGAGCCAAATTTCATTAAATAACAATTGTTGTTACGTTGGTGTTAATAAATTGATAAACAGTCAAAACTTCCCTGTTCATCTTCAGTATTTCAGTTTTGTTCCTTAAGCGTATTGGACAGAATCACCTAAAGAGACGTTTTGTTTCTTGCTCGTATCTCTGCCCTCCCCTCCTCACCCCACCCACTCTGTGCAACGTAAAAAGCTTCCAGCGTGTGAGCCGCGTACCTGCCCGCCTAAGCTCTTGAATGGGAAAACACAGAAACAGGAAAGTTGCTGCAGCTTATGACCTGACGGTCGCCTCCTCTGCTGTCTCGACGTGCGAGGCACGGCTGTCTTGAAAGGGGGCAAAACCACGCTGTTGCCAAATTACCAAAACATTAACAAGTGCTCTCAAATATGGGTTGCGAGTTAAGCTGAAGACCCTCTCCTGTATATGTATATTCAGGGTCTTTAGCTTAACTCACAATTGAACACTTTTATTTTCAGTTTTACTCACATTTTTACTTTGCATTAAAAAATGTTTAAGTCTGACACTGCTATAGTGCGTATTGTTCTTAAAATAATTTGACACGGGCGCCAAAGACCTTAGCTGTAGTAGTGCCCTTAAACCTTAATAATAGTCTGGTGTACACGACTATAGTTTGCATTACGTGCAGGTCGTACGGCCCATTTTCAGCACCGGAAAAATAAGTTGTGGAACTGTGGTTGGCCCCTGGGGGGAAGGGAGGGTTTAATTTCATTGTAATACATTGTAACAGAGTAGAGCGCCCTAAAAGTTGTAAAGTTGGTGCACCTGGATCTTTATTACACTTTGCGCACAAGTACAGAGTCAAGGGCTTTTCATGCTTTGTAGTTATTATGATATATTTATTAACATACATTGTAATGTAAGTATATCAAAATTTGTCAAACAATAACATTCAAGTATATGGAATAGTTAGTAAATATCAAACATATTTAGTAATGTATTGAATCCTATCTTTCAAGGCACTCTAATCTCGAAATTGAATTGGGCAAAGGAGTTGATTTAGCCCATAGGGAAAAGGCTAGAATGTCGTTAGCTTATTGCAAGAATAGACAGCGTCAGATTGCAACAATTGTTGGTGTTTCACATGTCTATGAGAAATATTGATAAAAGGTAAAATTAAATACATCTCTTGAGTCGTGCCGTGCTGGGTGATGCGTAACAGATTATCCCTGAGAACAGTAGAACGGCTGTTAAAGAGATGGCTCTGAGGTGCCGACATCCTACGCAAAAACCAAAGTTGCGGTAAAACAAACTAGTGGTGCTACAGAATGGACTTTGTACAGAACGGACTTGTTACGGAATTTCCGGGGGCTTCATGTAAAGCACCCCCAAATTTTGAAGAACATTTCTCAAAATCGTAGCCTCGAGTCGAGCCAGATCGACGGGGGAATAACCATTTTGGAAAAAAACCTACGTATGCTTTTGGCGCTAGTGGTGTTCACGGACGGACGGACGGACGGACGTTTTCGAAAGAAAAAAAAACCCATTCGGTATCAGGGGACCTCAAAACGTATATTTCCATGATTACGAAAAACCTTTTTCGACACATTTCATAACCGTATACCACGTATTATTCCGTATATACGTACGTATACGGGAAAGTTAAAAGACTAGAGTGGGCTAGAAGTATAGAAATTGCTCAGAGGATGACGGTTCCATTGTGTTTTATACAATTCCAGATGAATGAATCCTCTATAAATTTTCTCAGACGAGATGTCGATAAAAATCATTGATAATAAAATTAAGTTGTTTTATCGTAATAATTAACGTCGCACCAATGAGCAATTTATTAAAGAACGTGACGAAAAACGGATGAAACATCTTCTCTTCATAATGATAAAGTCTATGATGAAAAGACATCTTTTCATCATGATATGGTTGGTGATCAGCAGTAATGGAATGCAGTATGTAGTGCAAGGCATGATGCAGATAGATCGATATGAGTTAGTAAGGAATGAACTTTTTCCACAAGCAGCCAAATGGTCTCCAAACAAATATTTTACCTTTATGCGTGATTCTGCACCTTGCCGCAAGTAAAACCTGTGTTAGACCTTTCTATGCAACCAGGAAATTAAAGTGCTGGACTGGCCAGGGAATTCTCTGGACATGAATTCAATTAAAAACATTATGAAGGTTCTGATGGAAGAAATAATCAGAGGAATCACTTCTAGTAAAAATATTCTTTATAGAACGAGTTAAAGGGCTTGGAAAAATCTTTACTTGGAAGAAAGAAGAAGGAAATGCATTTCACGTATGCTCAGAAGGATCTTACAGCTGCTAAGGGTGGTTTCAAAAATAATATTTCAAAGTAAATTGGGGCATATGAAATATATTTTGAGCAAATTTGTTACAAATTATGAATAATATTTGCACAATAAATAGATTGTGAAAATTTTCTTTACGAATATTTTTCTTTCTCAAGTAATTCGAAATATTTGATATTTTCCTGGTAAATATAATAACATGGCAGACAACTGTTCATCACATCAGGCATCCATTCATACACATTTACAATCTTAAGAATTAATTCATTTTTTAACGTTTTAATGAGAATGAAATTTTGTTTTATAAATTTGGTTGCGAGTAGATCTATTTCTAATATTGCTTTATTTACATTACATTTTAACCTATTTGAGGTTGCACCAATCACCACAGAAGTTGACATTCCCTTTAAAATAAAATCAATTAATCATCTTTACTGAAATTACAATATATTCAGGTTATTCACTTTATAAAAAACATGTTACTATTGTATAATAATAATAATAATAATAATAATTAATAATAATAATAAAATTGTCTTGTATCCATAGTTCAAACAATCTATCAAATTTCAGAACTGAGGCATAGAGGTAGAGTCTGTCTTTAGATTTCTTTCTTCCAAAAGTTCTTCTTTCTCTTCCTTTTCCTCATCCTCCTCTGTCTTGTTCTTTATTTTCCCTTCATTTCATTCTTCTTTTAATTATAATTACTAATGTTATTAATTTATAATTTTCAGGAGAATGTGGGTGGTACCACCTACTTCTATCCAACTTCAAGTGGTGAGACAGGACCACTTGCTGAAGAGGTTCCTTCAACTACTCCTGTTCCTACTGTGGTGATGCCCAATTTCACAGTATATACTGGGTCACCTACACATGTTAGCTCCTTGAAGGAGAAGTCATCAACATCAGGATTTTA
Source organism: Gryllus longicercus (assembly GCA_038098605.1). NCBI lineage: Eukaryota > Metazoa > Arthropoda > Insecta > Orthoptera > Gryllidae > Gryllus > Gryllus longicercus. Next base: position 505,250 of record JAZDUA010000729.1, on the reverse strand, counting down.
TGTATCTGAAGAATTACGTATGGAACAGATGCATAGAAATGCCCTCATTCTTGCACAACCAGATCCAGAACAATATCCAGGTGAATTATTTGACCCACATAAACATGACTACTGTATAATATGTTTTAAAATGTATTTCTTTATTTGCTCCCACAATGTTACAGCAGTGAACATACAGAGAAAATCTGGACTTTTCAGGGATCGTAATACAGAGCAGTTAAGTCATAATAAAAGAATCCAATTGGGATGG